>JANHFX010023385.1:0-22406 GCA_027560015.1 Chloroceryle amazona | reverse complement strand
GCCAAAGGCTTTCGTGCCGCCCGGCGCTCCTGCTCGCCAGTCCTGCGTGGGGGTGGGCACGGCAGCACCAGCCCTGCGGCACGCGAGCGTGTCTGCGAAGCCGGCTTTGCGATCGCGCAGCGCTAGAAATCAAGTGTTTTCTAACAAGCCTTTGATTTCTAGGCAGTTAGGTGACTATGATCTATGGGTGCCTTTCGTTCACGCTGAGAGGGAGCCGTCAAACGCCCCTTTGAGGACAGCGGCAGGCCCCAGCCCCCGCCACACCTTGCATCTCTTCAGGAAAGGTTCCTGAGCTCCGTGCTGCTTAGAAGCGTGCGCTGGAATTCAGAAGTGGAAATCGTTCTGAGTACAGCTGCGGAAAGAGGCCTCTGAATATGCATTTTGTAATTAATTAAAACAAGCTGTTCTTTACTAAACAGTTTTCATGGATACAGTCTGCCTTGATACACATGCAACATCAGCCAAAGTACTGACTTACTACAAGAGAAGTAAAGATATTTTACAAGATAGTGTGAAAGAGTAGGTGAGTTCTGTTTAAACACTAGCCTTGTGCAGAAGAGATAAAGACAAAGTCACCCAGGGATTTCTGGGGGTTCACCTGCATGTGTTGGCATCCTGTTCTCTGCATAGTCTGGGCTCAGTACCATACTACCACTCCACCTAGCAAACATCTTTTTTTTCTGGAAAAAGTAAAATCAGAGTAACAATGAGTTGGGTTTTTTTGATTTTGGTTTGGTTTTGGTTGGGTGGGTTGGGTTTTTCAATACATTTATTATTTATCACTAATACATTTTTGTAGGACCAAAGGACCCAAGTCAAAGGGGTTGAGAAAAGGTTTTGCAAGTAGTAAAGACATAATTCCCTCTTCCAGAGGACAGCTAAATAGTCCACGTGACTGGCATGAATCTGTCAGGATGACCATCTTAGGTTCATCTACAAAAACTAAGGATCTGTGGCATTTCAGAGTGGCTCTGGAAGTAGTTCAGATGGCATGGAGGCCCGGGAGGGCCACGTTCCAAAACAGCGATAGCCCAGTGGTTCTAAAGGTGCTCTGTCCCAAAACTGCTAAGCAACAGTACTACTCGTGATAGTACCCTTTTGTCCTGCCCTGATAACTTATCTTAGTTGTGTGTCTTGCCCTACTTTTGTCCACGTGTTCCTCCCCACAGGCAGAGCAATGCTTGCTACACGCAGTTTCTGCTTCAGGGGCTGAGACAGATCACGCATGCCCTGGGACATCCTAGCTAGTAGGTGGGAGAAGAGCACCAACTCTTTGCAGTGCTTTTCTGTCAAGACTCACTAAGTCAGCTCCAAGGCTGCAGGATCACACTGAGTTTCCTTTGACAGCTGAGGTCACCCCCCCTAAGGAGTGCCCACCTTGACCATTGCACACTCTCCTGTGTCTACATAACAGTAATAAATAGGTCAGTGAGCTAAATATAAACCAGCGTGAATGAAGCAACGTGTTGTAACTGAGGCAATCTGACTGGCCTTTGGTACAATCGCATTCCTCTCCTCCTCCACACACCTGGCTGTCCACACCAGCTCTGGTCTCCAGCAGACCCTGACTCCAGCCGTCCTGCCTCACCAGCAGAGAGATTACACGGATAAAGGAAGGGGAAACTGTTCTGATGGGTAAGTTGCATCAACTCTGATAAGCTGTATGGGTGGCCCAGAGGAAGATGCAGGAGTTTGAAGCCAAAAGAAAGGAAAGTCTTGGACCTCTTAAATGACATTTTGAGAAATTCCTCCCTGTACCAACAACATCTCACTTTTACTCCAGGACGTGTTCTGTCTGACTCACTCGGCTACTCATTTTTTGTCTTGTTTTCCTCCCCTTTTCTCATCATTCTTTTCTTTTTGGCTACTGTGTCTCATTTTGTCTCATTTGTAGCTGCTAAACTCTTGAGTCAATGATCATTATTACCGTTTTACAGAGCCATAAGTAGAAAGAGGAACCGATCCTGCGCCAGCTGGGGTGAAACTGCAGCAACATCGTAACCTATAGGTCTTCAGATTTTTAGAAAACATTCCCCTGCACAGACTCGCAGTGTCAGTAGATGGTGCTACATACATATTTTTATATAAAACGAACGTTTTTCCGTCGAGGTTTATTTACCCCACCAATAACATTTCCTTTGTCTTTGTGAGATCCCTGGAAACCTAGAAGCCACGCAATTTCAGAAATATTTGGCTTTAATCAGGGAATCACTGCAGCAATCTGAAGGCTTTGCTCTCCATGACATCATGCTATATACTACCTGTACCTATCATGTTATATTCTACCTGTACTAATGAAGTGCAGTAGTTCTGATATTTCATTAGCTGATACATACATACTCTTAAATTGTGAGGAACTATTCCTCACACACTTTTCTCTTTTGAGAAGTCTCTCGACTTGCCTCTCTAAGCCTAATTGCACTCGGTTTCCTTCAACCAACCTCCTGTGTTGTTCATGTGGAGCTCAAATAAAACATCTTGCAGACAAACTACGGTCATCAGCACCAGCTTTCCTGTATCTCAGGGCCAGACTGATTCCTCATTTTGTTTCATCTTTGAGATGAAAATACTTTATTTCCCTTATATCCTTAAATTTTCTCTGCTGCTGCCAACTGAAGCTGTATTAAGGACCCATACCATTAAAGATATATTGCAAGGGTTTGGATTTTTTTTTGTAGCAAAGCAGATAATTATATTTTTAAAAAGATTAATCAATATTACCTTTTATTTCTGTGGAAAACTAAAGCTTTTAAGTGTAATGGTTTCAGAACATTAAGGCTGAAGGAGAAATAGGCTTCAAAATTATATTATAAACCCACTCTAAAAAGCTCAGTTAGCAATAAAGGCTTTTTGCCTGTTAGGGAGATAGATCATTTTACAGCAAAAGATTAGTATCAAACTGGTCATATTCTTTTGGAAACACAAAGAGGATGTGAGATGCAGGAGTAAAAGCAGAGAGGGTAAAAAAATGTGTAATAGTCTAGAGAAGAAAGCAAAATATAGCTTAGTACAGTATATGCCTAGGAACTTGTAGCCACTCCGAAGAACACTAATTTCCATCAGAAAAAAAATGCATATCTGTTTCTCAGTGTGGAATAGACTTGTGTGAATTCCAAGGCATAATGGAACCATATGCAAATAATAAGGATGTATGGGTTTCTATTCAGACTACAGGGACCCTGAAAAGGCTCACTTTTAAAAATCCTGGCCAACTTGTGCCAGATGCAGACTAGACGTATGCATATACATTGTAATGCAATTCAGAACGTTTTTCCCTAGCAAAGAATGGGATTTTTCATTTTTGCCTTTTAAAAACTCATTTACATGGCATTATAGACACATTTTGTCTTTATCTGCCACAAATGTACGGCTACACCTCTGCAGAAAGTGGATCTAAAGCCTCATTTTTCACTGCCATGAACTAATGCCAAGAATTTGTAAGGGGAAGAATATATTAACAAGTAAACAAAAGTTAAAAATCACTTAATCTAAGCTCTGAGCCTTTTGAAGTTGTTTTGTTTTTTTCTCCTTTGGATTGCATGCTGTTATTAACCTAATTGTCATATTTCTAGAACAGATTGTAAGCAATCATTTCTCTACACAAATATTTCATTGCAAATAGGTGCACAAAGGGACTGCATCTCCCATAGCTCCTATAGGATTGTCTAGGAAAGAACCAATAAAAGAGGTCTTTCCTTTCCTGGCACACAGGGATGCATAGAAATGTTTATAAATAAAATCACAGACTGATCAGCATTTCAGCTGCCCGCTCTGGTTTGAAAGCCATTGAACTCATCTCTTTTTCTAAACTCCAGCCCCTTCTCTTTTATCAACCAGCTGAAACATTGAGCACTTCAAAGAATATTCTGAGAGAATCCTTTTTTGTTACTCTTCCAAATTCTTAATATGTCTTAAGGGAAAGCCAGAATTTCTGGCTACGCCTTTGCTCCAGACTAAGGGTTTTACTTGCACCAAGTACTGGCACAAAATTCTTTAAACTATTGTAATATAGTTTATTATCATAAAAGAAAGAGAAAAATCCTTTTGACATCACAGCTGAAACCAGGAAGATTCCTTACCGACGTCGTTTCTCAGGTTTTTAATTTTAGAGCTGCCTGGTTTAATCCCTGGGTTGGGGAGGGCAATAGGAATGCTTTGGGATATAAGCCTCAAAGTAGAGACTTAAGCTTATCAATTAATAACTGCAATGGTAGGAGCATTATAGGAGACCTCTTCAAAGTAGATTCATTACTCTTTTCATGTCAGATGTTGACGAGTCTGAGGTAAAAATATCAGCAGGCCATGTACAGTAGGGCTTTCATCACAGCTAGCACTGATAGTGCTTGTCAGGGCTAGGGAATAGTAAAATAGATTCAGAAAAAAATGCTCAGTATAAATAAGGCCTTGTTGATGAAAGTGTGACCAGGAAGGATAAAAAGCAGATTTGCTAACAATGACCATACACGTCATTCCTTTAAGGCCAGCTCTGCCCCAGCAGGGCAGACAAAGCAGCTCTTGTCATGTCTTGTCGCTGGTACAATGATGGGTATCAGGAAGGACTGCACAATGCTGCTTATTTTGCCAGAACAAACTGAATGACACTTTCTGCTTAATTCAGTAGGCACCTATTGCTGGGGACTATTACTCATTATTCTTTGTCTTTTGCTTCCTGCTATCTTACATCCTTTTTTCCTTTCTTTGTTTTTGTTTTGTTTGTTTTGTTATCTTTCCATTATCTTTCCCTCTTTTTTTAATATTTAGCATTTTTCCTTCCCCTTCCAAAGTGTCTCTTGATTTCTCTTTGTTAGACCACTCCCAATTTCCTTTGCTCTCGCCTGAGGGCAACTGTCTGTTCTGTCCAGCTCATCACAAAATGACACCTCTCCTCTCACTTACAGTTTCTCATCTCCCAAGCCTTCAGGTTCTCTCTGTAATCAGTCCCAGCTCATTCCATTTTTGTCTCTTTTTACTCTCTGTTCTCCTAATCTGCTCCTGACTGGCTTCTTGCTCACTTGAATTTCATTGTTGCCCTCCTTCCTATGTGGGAGGTAGCCATACTCTTCTGAGTTCTCCCCTGAAAACCCTGGATGTCTCCTAGCACATCCTCTGAATGCCAGTAGCATTAAAGCATCACTTGCAGCGTGACAGAATGGGATTACCACTGACCTGGGCTGCTTGAGGCAACATTCACAAGCTTGCCAAACAACAACCAGGTGTCCTTTGTCTTCCTACACACATGAGGTGAGCCTTACCTGACCAGCATCCTAAAGACTTTCTGACCAAAGGGGGTGTCAGTCAAAATGATCAAAGACAAGCCAAGAAAAAAAAAAAAAAGCAACAAACCCGATGCTATTTCTGATATGTGTTTACCAGGGAAAAAGCTGAGTTTGATAAATGTCATCAACCAGATTAAAACAACAATAAACTGAGACATTATTTAATGACCAGGGGCAGCTCTTCAAACATGATAATGTCTGACTCAAACCCAAATCTGCTTCCATCTCTAGGTGAATCTTGTGACACTCGTGTTACAGCACAGAGCAGCCACCCTAAGACACATCCCGTGTTTGACTCACAGTCTCAGTGCCTGCTTGCCCAGTGGTCCAGCTAAATAAAGAAAGAAATAAATTTCTATGCTGCATCCAAATGTATCCCTTTCTATACAGTATCTTCAGAGCCAGAGGCCTTAAGGGCTGACTTGAGGGGTAGTCAGAAGGAAAAAGTAAATCCTGCCATGCAGATAGTAGCTAGCCAAGCATATCACCCTCTTGGTTCTCTTTTCATGACTTAACCACTATGGACATGCAGATGCCTTTTCGTTTTAAACTGTGTTGGATAACCAGCTGCAGTAAGAGGCATAGGTTAAGGTGCAGCCACACAGAGCACTCACTGTTAAACTTCACTGCAGTTTTACTTCCAATTGCCTGCTTTTGAATTAATGGCTCCTGAGACAGCTTGACTTGACTGATGGTGCTCACTGGCAGAACAGCCAAGATGTGCAGGAAGATCGTAATAGCTGCGCTGAGTGACTGATTCCCACAGTGTAACCACCAGCACTTGAGCTGCAGCCCATGCTTCCACACAGGACAGCCCTCTGGATCTGGAGCTGCTGACCAGGAAACAGCCAGAGACCATAGTTTGGATTAAGTCCATCCAAGGCCATGCTGCTGCTGGAGTCATGTCTTCCCCTGTGCCCCTACTTCCCCTGCTGTCCCAGTGCTCCCTCAGTGTGGTCGGCCCCAGGGGCAGACACATGAGGGACCTGACCCAAGCTATCTGCGTTTATTTCAGGATCATCTTCCAAGGGGCTTTTTTGAGCCAGCAGAACAGGAATGTAGAAAGACTATGAAGGGTAGCACCTTATTTTTCAGCAGTGGTGCAGTTTTAGACTGCCCTAAACCAATCAGAAAACCTCTTGTGGCATTACTGATGCAATACAGACCTTGAGCAGAGCAGGAGCTGTGTCTCAAGCTGGCAAAATCCTCATCCAGGCCAGGGCAAAAAACAGAATAAATTCAGAACCTTCTCTGGAGTGGGTTCCTTGTGCTTAGAGCACTAGTGCTGATAAAGACAGCTTTGGCACCGAAGTTATAAGGACCTGCAGAATGGAGCTGAAACACAGATCCTTAATAATATTTATTTCTGAGAATTATTTCAGGGAGATTACCCACGTGAGCAAGACAGTCAGGAATACACCTCCTTCCACTCAGCTCTTCTGCCAGTACAAATTAGTGTTATTCCACTAAAGTCAATGGAGTTTTGCTGATTACATGAAGTCAAGATCATTACATACAATTTATTGGCTCTAGTCATTTGATAACACTCTACAAGGGGAAATCTTTTACCTCTGCTTCTTTTGTAAAACACAAAGGACCCATACAGTTTCAGATGACTGTATTTTCCTCTAGTCACACCTTCTGAAAAAAATTCCTTCTGTTATTTCTCACTTGAGGGGGCAGATATGACTAAGTGGCTGAACAAAACCTTCATATTTACTGCACCTGCAGTGCAGCTCATTTCCCACCATTTAAGGCAATGCTATTCCTGGAATTTGCCCTCCCCACCCGAGAATCAGTGTTTGAGGACAAAGGTAGGCACCAGCATAAAGCCCTATTGCAAATGCACCAAATAAAAGACTGGGATAAATTTTACCTTTCACATCTCACAGAAAGAGAGTTTCTTTGCTGTATTTCTTATTTTACATCTTCATATAATCACCCAACTCTATCACTGAAGACCGAGGAGTTCCTGCAATATGTCCTGGCAATGGATTCCCCCCTCACTCTGTGAAACAAGCTTATGGGAAAGGACAGCAAAAAGTGTCATACTGGTGATTCATTAGGTGGTTCTTGGCCCTTTGCCACAATTCCAAACCAATGCCCTAAGGTACATGGGGCTCTGACTTCCACATGAATCATAAAATGTTCTGGATGCTTGAAATGTGATTGCACGTGACATATGTGATCTTTGTGATGAGCTTGAGCCGATAACAAAAGCAGGTGAGGTTCAGTCAGGTTCACTAAGGCTCTTTGTTAAAGCTACCCATTTTCAGCTCAAGTCCTCTCCTAGCATTCTAGCAGTTCTAACCCCCTCCAGTTTGGGTCACCTGCAGGTCACATCTGGTTCTAGATCTAAAACACATCAACGCTGAGATTTATTTTAAGGATGTGCAACATCATAGCTTAGTCTGAAGTGCTGCCAGCTATTGATTGATGTCAGGCAACAAGGCTATCGTGTAGAGCTCCACAGTAAGGTAACAGCAGACCCCAGAGTTAAAAGTTGGCTAGATGATGCTTGTAGAATTTGTGAATGCCACCCACAATAAAATGCAGAGATGTTTCATTGTTTTCATATTGCTCTTCATATTCTGAGCCATTGATTTATAATTATTAATAGAATATTAGAAAACCACTTAATTTGCTCTAATTCTTAGCATTTTCATCTTGAATGAAGTACTAAATATTTAGGGCTTAATTAAAATTGTATTAAAAATTAAGTGAGATACTGATCTCAATGTTTTTTTTAGACTTATTCAAAAAAAAAGGAATAAGTAAACTAGGCAGCTGTCAAAGCATGTACAACTGAGCTGAATAATGATCAGGATTTTATGACACATTGGGAAAGGAAACGTAATAAAAGATAAAGAGGGATATGGAAGTGGGATAAAAATACCCACTTATCATTGCTAAATTATTTTAGAGTTGATATATTTATTTGATAAAACAATTGCCCGTTCCTTACAGACATAGACACTAGACCTAATCTTGCTGGACTCCTGAATGCATTTTGTATAATGTTAATTAAGATGAAAACCAAGACTCACATATGAACTGTAAAGCATATAAGAAACTGACTGAAGAGGAATCTTCTGTCAGGAGAAAGGGGAATTCTTAATGGAGTTTCCTAGATTCACTCTGGGAATAACCTTATTTAATCTTCTCATTAATGACCTTGGCACAAAAAAATAGGAAGTAAATGAGCTAATGAAATCTGCTGGAAACGCAGAACTGGAAGATACTACTGATACAGACGAGGGCTGGAGTGTCATGCAGGAAGACCTTCGTGACCTTGAGGACTGCAGTAACAGAATTCTGTCCTGAAGAATGCAAAGCGGTGATCTTAGGAGCCAAATGAAATCTCTAGAAGCATGAGGAAAGAGCAAAGGAGGAGAAAGAAGTAGATGTATCAGTCACATGATATATATCAGACTTTAATGGAAGAGCACCTGGAGAACAAATCTTATGAAGAGCGACTGAAAGAACTGGGACTATTTAGTCTGAGGAAGAGGAGGCTGAGGGGAAACTTCATCACTCTCTACAACTACCTGAAAGGACATTGTAGAGAGGTTGGTGCTGGTCTCTTGTCGCAGGTAATTAGTGAAAGAACCAGAGGGAATGGATTCAGGCTGCAACAGGGGAGGTTTAGACTGAAAACTTAAGCTGTTTCTTATAAAAAAACCCATCAGGCTTATTAAAGAGAAGTGCTAAACAGACAAATAACATAGGGCATGTGTTAGATGTGGAGATGTTCATGTCATAATCACTAAGAGCTGAATCTACAAAGTGCAAAGTGAGCTAGATGTGATGATACATCATTGCCACAATGATACAGACATCACCAGGTCTCATTTCGAGATGTCTTCTCCATCATGAACTAGCAACTTCTTCACACACAACATTTGTACAGTTCTGGAAGCAGAAACCAGGCAAACAAGACTGTCACCAGTAACCAGTGTCCTTCACAGAATCACAGAATGTCAGAGACAAGAAGGGACCTCAAAAGCTCATCCAGTCCAACCCCCCTGCCAGAGCAGGATCACCTACACCAGATCACACAGGAGAGATGTGAAGTTCTGCTGCATTCAGTGTGATGGTGACTGTGTGTTAAAGCACCTGAGAGGATGACATTTGTACCTTGGCAGCACCAGAGGATGAGTCTTCACCATCAGGCCATCCTAATGCACAGAAATACCAGTGAAACATCTAATCTGCAGTCCAGAGATTGGAGTCCACAGACCTGGTTAGGGCACTAACATGTGAATTAGAACCATAACTAGTCAAGGGAGAAATTAATTCAGGCTTCTTCCATAATGAGTGTGTTTTCTCATGTTTTCTCACTTGGTTTTGTAGAAAGAAAAGGAGCTTTTATCCAAAAAAACAGCATTTATCACTGCACTTCATGCATTTAAGAAGTGAGTACTATTAGGTTAAATTAATAATGCATCTTTAAAATAATCTTTTGATTTAAGTAATCCTAGCTGCATTTCTTATATATATTGAAACCAATCGTTTCAGTCTGGACTGTATTATCTTTGTTGTCTCAACCTGCAATCTGTGATGCACGCTCTGAACCACACATAGTGCTGGTAAAATACTTGTCTTCAGCTGGTGTACCTGCCAGAGTATTCCCCTGCTGCTATTAACACCTCATCCTACTGTTCTAGTGGTTCCAGACACTAATGAACTTGTATTAAGAATTTCTAACTTCCACTGATTCTAATGGAGCTACCTTTAATTATGCCTGGATTACATCAATTCTGACCAAAAAAACCACCCCAACTTCATATATACTTAGCAGACACGTACACCAGTTGAATTCCAAATACACCTCAGGTGAGCTATTTTACCTACTACTCCTGTTTTCTATCCAGCCTGTAGTAAACTCATAATTTACTTTTACACTCAAAAGACCACTAAGATGCAGTTCACATGGGATGCTAACGGAGAGCTGAAGCTGAGTCAACAAAAAGCCTTTCTCACTAACTAACCAAAGCAAACCCCAAACTCTCCAGAATATACTGTATACTTGCACAAGAGTCAGAGCACTGAAAAACTCTGCAGTTCAAAGTATGTATGTGCCAAGAAGCTGAGATGCAAGTGATCATCAGGCTTTCCAGAGTTGTGCCTGAGATTTGCCAGTGGAGATGGGTTCTGTCAAAACCATTCACTACCTACCAAAGACCCAAGCATCCGATGCCTCCGATCTAGGCTAAACATCTTAAGAGTGTAGGTATCTGCTGTGTAACACAGGGTCAGAGAACGTCCAGTTCTTCCTGGGAGAGCTGGAATTACTGCACAAGATACGTGTGACCCAATAGCCCGGTGTCACCTCGAAATGCACAGGGCACAGTGGCTGTCATGCAGGCAGTTTAGTTCCTCCACAGACACCCTGCACACCACATGCGGAGCTACCAAGGCTGAGGCAGTTCTCAGAAACATCTGAAACATTTCAGGCGTTGTGCTTTCTTATAAAAAAAGTGAAAAAAAAAACCAAACCAACCTTTTCCCAAAGAAGGGAGATGTAGAGATTCCTAAATTCACTGCCTGGTGAGGCAGGGTTAAGCACCAGTAGAAAAGAAGGGGAGCATTCAGTCCAGCTTCTGCAGGAATCCCTTTCTCATCCCACATGTTTCATTACACTAAGTTGTCAAACAGCACCCTCAGATGGTCCTACTTCACATATCTCTTCATCATAGATTTTATTTTCTTCTTTAGCATCAGGAAAAGAAAGAAATCATCCCTGCAATGCTGTCAGTTTCTAGTGCCTGAGACTGCAGAGAAAAGCTTGAGGAAGTGAATTAAACATAATACAGGGTTTCAGAAAAGGAAGCAGATTAGAAATCTTAAAAGATACTGTATCAGTGTAAGTTCTGACTATACAAAGTCTACTCTGTGGCTTTTTTTTCTTTCCAGTATAGCCTGTAATTGCTGTGGCAGTTTCTATACATTTGATAATACAGAAGTTTTCTTGATTCGCCTATGAAGTCTTAACCAATGAGCCATGCAGTCAACTTTCAGCTTTCTATACTGATACACAGTTCATTTCACACTATTTCTACAGCCTCAGTTTCCAATATACCACAAATTCATGCATCCATAGCATCTCCCCACACTGTAAGTCCTTATCATTTTTGTGGAAGTCAACAGCTGAAGCCAGATCCTTTAATGATTGCAAAAAAAGGACAGTTTGTGCTTCTGGCACAGGGGAAAGCATCAAATAACCCAGTGCACGAATTCCCCATCTAAATGGTGGAATTTGGATTTCAGAGTCAAACTACATGAGCAGAATAAAACAGTTCAAACAGCTCAACAGATTATTTCAAAAGCTGCCACTTTGGTAAACTGTACCCAAGATTTTTTTTGTTTTAAATTTTCAACCAATTTTTAACAAGAGAAACTGGTTAAGTGGATCAAAAGTGGTTTAGCTGGGTTTTGGTTTTCTTGTTTGCTCTTGTTTCTTTCTTCTTTTGTTTATGATAAAGACTAAAGCACACTGCTAATAGGAGGGAACAGCATCAGAGGAGAAGCAGAGCGAGCAGGGAGTGAAAAGGGTGGTGATGAAAGGAGGTGAAACTGATAAATGGGAGGAATGGAGGAAGGGAATGAGCAATTCCTGCATGTAGGCCAGAGGAGAGGGAAATGCTTTGGATGAGAAAGGACACAGAAAGCAAGTCAAAGGCAGGGGAAACATTCAATTCTGTCATTTTCCTCTCTAGGAAGCAAAGCCACAGCAGGACACTTATACCTGTTCAAAGGGAACCAAATGCCACTATCTATGAAAATGACAGACTCTGATCTGAATTTTTTTTTCCTTTTGCATACAGCATGACTTGTAACACCACTATTATTAAATGCATTTAACATCGTTGATAACAGATACTATGGCACCACAACACCCTTTCCGTGTACTCTCACACTGGAAAAGCAAGCCTGATATTGTAGCAATTCCCCCAAGCTGATTAACTGAACTGGTTGCTTCTATAACCTTTAATTTTCAACTCCTGAAAAGACATTGAAGAACTACATTTCCACTAGTTATGAATCATCTTTTTAAAAACATACGTGAAAACATTCAAACATTCATCCCAGGCATAAATATTCTATTCTGTATTTATCTGGAGAGCTCCAAGTTTATAACAATGGAAAATTATCTCAGGCAAATATCACAAAGTATCCAGAATATTTATCTATGATGGTTGATGAGATGGTCTATGATTATGTCAGGATTAAGCACTGCAATAATAATCTCATTCCCACTGAGTGCTCCTAAATACTCTCAGCAAACCCATTTGTCCCTTTTCCTTAACTGTGATCCCATCCCTGTAGAAAGAAATAGGTCCATAAAACTGGGTCAAGCAAACAGTTTACTCTTTCCTAGAGTAACTGTATATTTTATAGCCATAATGCCTCCTTCTTTTAACAATATAATCCAGTCTGTATCAGACTGAAACACGATGCAGTGCAGGGAGAGAACACCAAAACCAAGTAACTAACATAACAGAAAGAATGGAGAGAAAAATATAAACTTAAACCAGTTACTTTTTCCCCACAAAACAAAACAAAAGTCCTTTGTTAATTAACTTTTTTATCTCATAGCTCAAAAGCATGTGCATGTTCATGTTAATACTGTAAAAGTGACTTCAAAAAATCCAGTGTTCTTGTCTGCTAACCACTGAATGTGGTCCAAACACTGTTTTAAGAAGAAAGGGAGAGGATCTGTATTTGCACACAACGGAAGATGCTGATGCAAAGAGAAAGAACTCCTCATCTTCCCACAGTTTGCTATTACAGCAGAAAGAGTGATTAGTAACACCATTTCTAAGAAAAAACAAAAACCCAAGAGGTAAAAGCAGGAAATGACAAGTTCCTTAAATATCTAGACAAAAAAATATTGAAAGCACAAACACATAAGTATATTATTCCATTTCCTTGATATTCATTAGTAAACCCTTGGAAAAATCTTATCCTTGCTATTTGCCAAAGAAAACAGCCATTAAATTAAGCAAGAATCTGAATTACTATCATTGTTAAATATATTTTATGTGTCTTTATTATTTTGTTCACAGGATAACTGCAGATAAACACAGAGGAGCCACGTGCTTCTTGAATTTGCTGTGCACTAAACTATTACTGGACACAGCTCAGTTTTGTATTTCACTATTTGAGCAACAGCAGCCCCAGTGTTCCTAAAGATGTCTTGAGCCATCAGTCACTCTGACTTCTCAAATAGGGGTGAGGAGCAACGTACAATTCCTGAAAGGGAAATTCTCCAGTAGGCACAGCCTCGTGATATTACAGAGAGGTTGCAGGGACAGAGCTAGAGGGCCAGGTACTCAGACTCTCACCACTGCTCTCTTCTGGAGTCTACTGAAACACGTGCATGGCTCAAGTGTGACAAGCTGACATTATGTAATGGTTATGATCCCCACATGTATTTTGGCCTTATGCTGCTCAGTGGTGTGGGAAGCATTCTTTTCTCCCTTCTGGTAATCAAGGAAGAATAAAAATCGTAGCTCAGGTGGCTGACTGTAGTACCGTAAGGAAAAGCTATAATTACATTTGACCATTCTCTTGGTGTTCAGCCTGGAGAAGAGGAGGCTCTGGGGAGACCTTATAGCAGTGTTCCAGCACCTAACGGGGGCCTACAAGAAGCTGGAGAGGGGCTGTTTACAAGGACATGTGGTGAAAGAAGAGGACATGTTTTTAAACTGAAAGAGGATAGCTTTAGATTAGATGTAAGGAAGGAGCTCCTCAGCGTGAGAGTGGTGAGACACTGGAGCAGGATGCCCAGGGAAGCTGTGGATGCCCCTTCCCTGGAAGTGTTCAGGGTCAGGTTGGATGGTGCTTTGAGCATCCTGGTCTAGTGGGAGGTGTCCCAGCCCACAGCAGGGGGGTTGGAACCAGGCGATCTTAAAGGTCCCTTCCAACTCAAGCCATTCAGTGATTTTATTCAGAATGAAAAAGGAAGTGAAATGCTTTGGACATTGATTCCACAGTAACCTCAACATATCCCAGGACAGGAGATTTACCCAGCTGCGTAAGAAAGCAAAGTAAACTGCTCTGCTGCAAATGCTCCAACACTTCTTCAACCCCATCTATGGCAGGTGTTCAGTCAGGAGCTCACTGGAAGACCACTTGGCTTTCAAGAGAATTACCATCTTCCTTGCTAAACTGAGACCAGGCTATAGAAATAAAATTGATTTATTGTGAGAATTATATTGGCAATGCTAAATTCCAGGCAGTTAAAATTGTAATGGAGTTGAAATGACCAAATTAAACCAATAATGAGACCAAAGCAACTATCAAAATTATCAAAAGTTTTTATATCTAAACATAGCTTGTGCTGAAGATACTTCCAACCATTGCACATGGCAAAGCAAATCTATAAAACTGCTAAGAATCAAAGCCAGTTGTTTTTGTCAGAACAAGTAGGAAAAAAGGTAAAATTAACAAGTGGCTATCACTGTGACCCCTGCTAGCTGTTTCACTCCACCCTACCACTGAACAAAGCACTCGGCCAGCTTGTCAAGTCTTTCAGCATAGAAAAATTAGGAAGTTCTTTTCTGTTTCCACAACTTTTCTACGTTGGGCTGTTGCACACAAACCCAAACAGGCTGACATTCTCATCAGAACAACCAACAGCCAGAGATGGCACGCAGGACCAAACACGTTCGGTGGCCACACAGACTAACGCCGTGCATTTGTGTCCAATGGGTGTTCTACAAGATGCCTTTCTACTTCAGTCATGCAGAATAAATATTGTTTAGGAATTCTGGTTACTTGGAAGGAGAGTTCTGGGAACTGATTTTGAAGTGGGGATGCAGAGGAATAATGCAGTACTACAAAGGGAATTCACCAATGCAGAAGAGTAAAAGCCTTGAGGTGACAGATTTTGCATCAGTAGAGTCAACAAAGAGCTAAAATGATGCCACTGCTTCTTAAAAGAATCTATAAAGGCAATGAATTCTGTGGACTGGACAGTGTTTCATCTCCAAGTCATGCTAAAATAACAGGGCTAAGACTCTAAAAATAAGACCATAAATTATATTTGTCACTTGCAGTCAGCTAATTAAGAACTGCACCCATTCATCCTCACTCCCCGTGTAATAGCTTAATTAGTGGATTTGGTATAATCAAAAATTACACATTTTTTAAGCGTGGTTTGAATGCAGCTTAGCTGCATCACCTAGATCATATCTCTAACCAAGAGCCCCACTACAGCATGACTTTGCATCTGTAGGAGTCAAGCAAATTTCACCCCTACCAAGCTGTATGTTCACATTTCATTGCTTAAAAGCATGGAAAGAGTTGAGACTGGAATTGGCATGTTCAGGCTGAGAAAAAGATAACAGTAGCTCAGTCTTTACAGCTGCCAGTTCACGTGGAAATTAAAAGGAAACAAATCCTCTGCTGTAACCCTTCCCCACAGCTAGAGGTACAGGTGTCTACAAAAACCTGCTTCTTCTAAACCTCCCTCTGCTTCTCTGTACCTTGTTTGCTCCACGCACGTTCAATTTGCTGTTGAAACAGCCAAAATGGAAGAAAAGCTGAGCTCTCACATTAGCCTTAATAGAAGGTCACAGATGAAAGCAGTGCTGCCACTAAGAGGAAGCAGACACAAATAGGGCTCTCTAAACTGGTTCTCGTAATCACATCTCCTTTTTCAAGCCAGTGTATACCCTGCAGCTGTGCTCACCCGACAGTAACTGATGCTTTTAACTTTCTGCATAATGGAAAAGCTGGTGAGGAGCATAATATGACAGCATTTAGGGTTTGGGGTTTATTTGCAAAATCAAACCCCTACAATCGCAAACAAGAGAGAGGGGGAGATGGTTACTAAAAGGTACAAGTGGAGATTGTCTGTAAAGCTTTGCAGAAGATGGTGGGCAGATGGTAGGGATTTGCAGTGACACAGCTGTTTTTAAAAATAAAGAGGTGGAAGAGGAGAGGCATGATTACAGCTACACACATTCCTAAACCCCTGCACACAAGAATAAAAAAAAAAAAAATAAGCCAGCAGCAGGAAATTGAAGTTTGTGGTTGTTTGGGGGTTTGGTTTTGTTTGTTTGTTTGCTTGCTTTTTATATAATCTGAATTGACATTTAGAAACTCTTTTTCAGCACCTTCAAGTTTCTTTTGCGGTCGTTAGCCTTCTAAGTAACTATTTAAGTAAAGCTAACAACAGAAATATTACCCTACAATGAGATATTAAACAGACAATGTCAAAATTACTTTCAGTGCCTCCAAATACGCTGCAAACCTTCCAATAGGAAAACACAATTCTATCAAATCATCCCCTAAACAACATAAAACTGCTACCTATTTGAATTTCTTATGAAAGGCTTTTTCACTTCAGTATTTTTGGCTGCTATTAATAGAACTAAGCACTAATTTGTATAAAAACAATGTCATAAGGAGATCTTTCACTCATTTTTAATGCATACTCTCATATATGTCTCCTATGGCCACGTGGAAAGCTGATGTTGGGAAAACACTAAAAAAGACTGTTTGTCTACATTGTAAAAGCCCTTCTTCTCCAGAGAACCCAATGAAGCTGTTACTTGACAGCTTTGTTTGCAAAATTACCTCTCTTCCACTTAAGCTATTCCTAGATCCAAAAAATTGTACATTAAAGAGAGATCCCACTCATACCAGGATAATCTTTTGATCATTCATGGAGAATTCCTCTTCGTTCTTCACCTTTTTCACACTGCACCAGGTCACTTTCTTACAAGCACTGTCAGTGTAAACACGTTTTGTGCTACTTTTTAATAAAAGCAAGTAAATAGTTTTCTGAATGTATGAGCTGAAACCCAACACAAGAAAAAATTGAGCACTAACCCCCTAAAAACTTCTTTATGCCTGTCTCCAGAGCCACTGGTACTGGCCTTGGCTACAGCTGGGTATGGAACTGAAGGGGCCACAAGTGAAACCCGCTACAAAAATGCAGATACCCCCCACCCTTACTTTACAATCTCTCCTTTCACTGTCACCAGCTGCTCCCCATCCAAAGACAACAGCAAAGTACCTGGTGTAGGTGCTGCCTGGCACACAAACAAACTCAACACATGAAGACATTTAAATTAATTTTATTTATACCAGGTTTTCAAAATCAGAAATAATTCAAAGAACTGCAATACTCATAGACAGGTGCTACATTGATGATCTCTCATCCACCGTTAGTGCCAAGTTTTCACTCTACAGTCATTAACTCACCACCACAAACTAAAGGGAACTTACAGAAGTTTATAAAAAAAAGAGGCAGACATGAAAATTTGGTTTATACTGGAATTGGCATAAGAGAGTAAAGCTTATTATCAAATTGTGGCAATTGCTGTATCCCATCGCTTGTTCTGAGGGATGATGCAGCTGAAGAAAAGTCTTCCATTTAAGAGAAACACTTTGGGTTTTAACGGAACCTAAGAGTCCATTTAATGATCTAAGTAGGAGTAATTCTTGCACTCCAATCCACGTGCGTTTAAGCTTTGCCATTTCAACTGCCACAAGCATAAACCTCACCTACTCAGCCCAGTCTTGGACCGATTTCTCTTTCTGGAGAAATCGAGCCCCTATGTCTACACCTCTTCCAGGATTCACCAAATCAGAACAAAACAACTGCTGGGTTGAAAGTATTTTTTTAGAGGGAAAATACCATTTCTGCACAAGCTACTCTTGTGAAAGTTTTATTTAACATTTCTTGATCAATAAAATAACTGAACCCAAGATACCCAGAAGTCATGTCTACACGGAGATACACAGAAGATACTCAACTGGAGAGGATTTTCCTCCACTTCTTGATCACAATGAGGCCCTCACCATTTTGCATAATGACAGAAAACAACAGCTGACAACCCCTTTTGGAACAGATGCCAGCTGTCTCTCAGTTGTTTTATAATTCAAGCAGTAACAGTTCTGTAGCACTTTATTCTGTTGGTTTATTGTTGTGGGTTTTTGTTTTTTCTTTAAAAGCAAGCCATCCAATTGGACCTCACATCAGTCAGTCAGTCATTTCAAGAGCAAACTGAAGGCAGGCTGATCCTTTTGGATCTAAAAGTTGTTTTGGTAAAAATCTTACATAAATACAGTTTGTGCTTCAATTTTACATCTACTTGGACTGAGTGAAGATACGCCTAAGCCAGTTAAAAAAAAAAAAAAGAAGTTACCTTTATTATTCAACTTAGAAGCCACAGACATCTTTCCAGATTTTGCAGCAGAGACAAACAATAGATTTAAACACAGTACTGCTTTAAAAAGTTGACCGTCTAAAATGAAATTAAAATGTTTTATTAAAATTTAACATTTTCAGTTTTGGCTTTTTCTAAAGAAACCATTTATACCTCATGAAAAATCAGTTAAAAGACCATTGCGTTTTACTCTACTGAACTCAAGTCAAACATAAAGCACAAAGGAGATCTTTACATTAAACTGGGCTTTGCACACAACGTGAATAATTGGAAATAGACTATTTGGAGGAATAAAAAGATTTTTTTTTTCTTTTTAATCTAGACAACATGCATACCACCAGTTACTTCTCAACCTTAAAAGGTACCTGAAAGGAGAGTTTTGTAGAACAAAACCAAGACTCATTAACACACTTAGTAATTACTGTCAGTGGTCATCATGCCTTTTTAGTTAAATTCTAGTAAAGTTTAGTCTACATAGAACAGCTAACACAATGAGGTGTGCAAGTCACAGGGATAGCCAGAAGCCTGAAACAAGAGTCTTAAAGTTCTACAGGCCAAGAGAGCCTAACCCCAGTACCGCTAAGTTATTTAAACTAGTAAGAAAGAAACTTTTATTCCTGTCTGCTTCCTCCTTGAAAAAGGGCTATGGGCTGAACATACAGGGGCCATATTTAAAAGCTCCCCACTTCTACTCTACCAACTTCTTAAAAGAAGGCAGTGATAAAGAGCATTCCTCCAGCAGCACGTAGAGCTCAGCTGCGCGCGGCCGCCCAACAGCGCTCCTTTACGCATACCAGGAGAATCATGTCCAGTTTTGCCATTTGTGGAGAACGATGACAAGATACAAAAGCATGTGTTTGCCATAAATAGCTCTGGCTAACGGAGGATTGCTCACACAGAGCAGATCAAATTCTCTATAAGGAGAGCATTATTTGGCTCCCGGCCAAAGCATGTCCCCAGTGCAAGCCTCGGTAGTGGCAAACACTTTCCAGTTCTATTTACACGGACGCTAACAAGCAGAGCGGTTCATTTAGGCTGTTTCTTGCATAAAGTCCATCTTAACTGCTACACTCAGGAAACAAAAACTATTTACCAGGTTCAAAGTCTGCATATAACTGTCATTGCACTTCATCTTACTGAAAAAGACAGCGAGCTCTAAGATTTGGTGCGAGGTTTTACTCTGAGGCGTAGAACTTTAAGAACATTCAGGTACGAAACACGCTGTGTGGTTATCTTCTATCTTTATGTTCCTGACACAAGTGTTTCATGGAACTAATGGTCTCTAGTAGTGGTAGCTTCTTTACTTTAATGGTAAACTAGGATCAGGTCCTTATCGAATGATCAGAACAGAGCCACAAAGTATTGTAAAGCAGTGCTAAGTCATGATTAGGAATGAAAAGCTTGCATTATTTGAGATTAAATGATTGCTTATCTTTACAATACTTTCCACAGAAGTTATTTGAAAAATGCTTAAATTAAACATACTTAAAAACGCTATTTTCCAATGAAAACAAGGCAACGTTCTGTAAGAAGCCACAAGTTTTATTGCAGCGTGGCCAGTTTTTGATCTCAAAAAAAAAACCCAGGTTCCATTTAAGGCTCTTTTTTAATAATACAGAAATTGCCACCATGACTGATGTTTTACAAAACTTTAGTGTTTCAAGACTCACATGGTAAACAGATAACTTCTACTCCTGTTCAGTAGTGTACATTCAATGGAAAACAAAAGGCATCGTAACAGCTACTTCATTTATAAAGATATGCATGTAACAGGAATGGAACTGAGGTACTACAATAATCTGATGACACAGTTACAGCAACTTAATTGGCATTCCTTTTAGGGGGGGGCAGGTCAAACATATTACAAAAAAGTGCTTTAAATGCATAGTGTTGTGTGCTGCCATGTCACAAAAATAGGCTTGTCAAGGCAGGTGAGGTGTATGAATGCACAAGAGCCTCATGGAACTGCAATCAAGTGCAACTGTTAAGTAATACTGTATAGAGTCTACCATCCGACCAGTGGACAATACTTTGAAGGCGTTCAATCAGCTTACCCTTTGCTGTCTGCTAGACTATTCACATTAACTATCACATTCATGGTACATGTTGCAAGGAATGCCTGCCACGGCGCTTTTGGCTAAGGGTACGCCGTGGAAGCAGCATTCCTTGGATCCTACATAAAAACTACCAGGATTAAACAGTCTAATGGCAATCGCTGGTAGACTGCTTAACAATGACATCTCCTTCAGGGGCGTTAGGGAAGGGACTTATTTTTTTGAGGAGGAAAGGGGACGGGGAGACTAATACTATTCCAATTGAACGAGCTGCAGAAATGGAAGCTCCTTAGATCCAGATGGCACTTGTCTGTCTTTTTATAAGGGTTTTCCTTCAAGTGAAACTACCACGTTGCCTCCCAATTTCTCTCCAAGTGTTGAACGGTCCTTAATATCATCCAAACCATTTACTTGCCACTCGTGTTTAATACCTGAAAGACAGACGGACAGCAATGGACTTGTGAGAACCTCAACACGTGAATGGCATGGTAACTACCAAGAAAAAAACATTTTCAGCTCCGTACCTGTAAATTTCTTTTTAATGGCATCTTTAGAGCTTGCGTAGATCATCTTGCTTTTTAAAGGTGCGCTTTCAGGAGCCCTTTAAAGGAAAGAAGAAAACCACAACAAAACAGTTATTCAGTCATCCAGCGTTACCTCCAGAATACTCCATTTTAACAGCAAGCTTTGCTTTTACACACCAGAATATAAATACCAGGTCTTCTTTCTTAGATTCCTTTGTCTCGTAAGTGGCATCGTACAAAGCGTATCGGCAATCATTCAAAGGTAGCAACTTCACAAAGGCTGTATAGGGGTCCTCCACGGTATCTCCAATGTCACCAACCAGTATCTGCTTTGACTCCTCTACAATTATTTGTTTTTTATCATCACTTAAGCAGAAGAGAACGGCTTTCTTTCTTTTTTTAATCTCTTCTGGTGTTGAAGATTTCCTTACTTTCATGTCATTAAAAACCTTTATGACTTCATCATTCACTGTTACTCCAGAAGCCTGTAAAACGAGATCAGAGGAGTAATTTAAACAGCAAAAATTCACACTCACTAGAAAAGGTGATAGCCCACAGTGCTAGATAAAGAAGTCTGCCTGCCCCCATAAAAATAAAAACACTCTACTCGACCCCAGCACACTAAGAATTTAGTAATCTTCACGGGATTGGAGCAGAAGATAGCAAGGAGATGCAAATTCCATAAACTCTTGTTGCAGATCTCAGCATCTTCAGCTGTGATTCTGGATTGTGGTTTTATACCACTAAGCACCCAACCATCTCACTCAAGCGTTTTCCATTGCCTCGTCCTGCATTGGCCTTATTTGGGGGAAGGGGGGAGCAGGGGTGTGCTGGGAACTGACCACAGGAGAGGAGTTGTAGTTTTAGGCTGGGATAAGGAGGGTGGGTTTAGTGGAACAAACGCTACAGCAGCAGCTCACATCCAGCCCTGTCATGACTCTCATTTTGCTGGGTGATGTAAGGCTCTCCAAGCAGCAGAAATGTTTTCTGCATTGTGTCAGCTTCAACACCATGCTTTAAAAACTCCCCAACTGATGTCGTGCTGCTGCACCGGTATTATTTAACTCATCCTCCTTCATACAAAAATACCAGTTACCGTGTCCACAGCTCCCCATAAAGCTCCCGAGCCGCTCAAAACCCGAGCCTAGAACCTCAAGAAAACAAAACACGCAAGGGGCAAACGGGGAGCTCACGGCAGGCAAAGAACAAACTGGCGAGGGCTGAACTCCTCCGCAGCGCCCTTGCTCCCAGCCCCACAGGTACATCTGCCGCTGCGGGAGCCGCCGGAGCGGGCTGCGCGGGGAAGGCAGGTGCGCGGCTCGCTGGGAGCCACCGGCTTTGTCCTCCGGGGAGCTCGCCTACCCC
>JANHFX010023384.1:29319-41828 GCA_027560015.1 Chloroceryle amazona | reverse complement strand
GGTAATCAGGCATTGGAACGGCCTGCCCAGAGAGGTGGTGGATTCACCATCCCTGGAGGTTTTTAAAAAGAGATTGGGCATGGCCCTTAGTGCCATGATATAGTAATTGGAGTTGGATCAGGCGTTGGACTTGATGATCTTGGAGGTCTTTTCCAGCCCAATCTATTCTATGATTCTATGATTCTATGGCGTCAATGTCCAGGCAGAAATGCACAAATGTTGTGATTTTAAGAGGGGTAGAAAAGCTACCCTCTTCAGAAACTATAGGTTATAGTGCCTAATTTTAGCTAACAGTTTTTCTAGGCTCCCCAGTGACTGGAGATTCATTTTTCTATGAGGATCCAAAACAAGAGGTCTGCTTATTGCACCATTTCTTGACAATGACATTTTCCACATAACTATCTTATTTATAAAATGAGTAACTGCATCTATAGAGTACCTGACAACATATGTTAATTAAATATTTAGTTCCACATAAAAGCTCTGAATGCAGGTCTGTTTATTTGGGTTTTGGTTTTTTGTTTAGTTTAACTAACTAACCCAACATTTTACCATGGTACTGTCTGTGACTACACCATCCTTTCCTTATTTTCGTTACCCACCTGTCTTGTATTTCTGCTTTTAGATAAAGGAGACAAAATACTCTGGTATTTATCTCATTTTTCCCCCCATGTAAGTTCTGAGAGGAAGAACAATTCTGTTGACTACCTTATTTATGATATTGTACTGGTTTAAACCAACCCAGACAGCATAAAATCAAGAGCTGCTCACTCACTTGTATACCCCCGCAGGGGGAGAGGGAG
Organism: Chloroceryle amazona; assembly: GCA_027560015.1. Taxonomy (NCBI): domain Eukaryota; kingdom Metazoa; phylum Chordata; class Aves; order Coraciiformes; family Cerylidae; genus Chloroceryle; species Chloroceryle amazona. Next base: position 41,025 of record JANHFX010023384.1, on the reverse strand, counting down.
GAGAGACTACCACAAAAGACTTGATAGTTGACACAAAGGACAGTGGGGGCTCACTCACCAATTGTGATCATGAGAAAAAGACAGACTCAACTTAGGGAAACGAGATCAGTTTAATGTAAACAAAACCACCACCAATTTGCTAATTGAATCGGACGACAGTGATAAGTATGACCAGATCTTTAAAAAAAACACACCTCCTTACACCCCTCCCTTCTTCCTGGGCCCTTCAGTGGTGCAGGGAATGGGGGTTGTGGTCAATCCCAGTCCATTTCTTGTTGCTTCTGCCACTTCTTCCACCTCAGGGGAAAACTCCTTACAGCCCTTCCCTTCTGCATGTGGCATCCCTCCTGTGGAAGATGGTCCTCCACAAACTTCTACAGTGTGTGTCCCTTCCATGGGCAGTGCTCCCAGCAGCAAACTCCAGTGTGGGCTTCCCTCAGAGACATGGACTTCTTTGGGATGGGTCCGCTGCTTCAGTGTCAGGTCCTTCATGAGATGCAGACAAGATTCTTCTCCCCCGTTGTCCTCTAAGGGCTTCAAGGGCTCAGACTGCCTTATTGCCATGGGCTGAAGGGGAATGGCTGCTCTAGTGTGCCTCCCCTGCTCCTTCTTCACTGATCTCAGTGTCCATATGGTTTGCTTTCTCAAGCCTCATTCCTCTGCCAAACAAAAGAGCCCCCCAAAATAAATGAACTAATCCAATAGGCTTCCCCCCTCTTCAATACTGTATCACAGAGGCACTAATCGGCTCAGCCTTGGCTAGAGGTTGGTCTGACTTGAAACCAGAGGAGCTTCTCAAAGCTTCTTATAGGAACTCGCACCAGTAGCCCCCTCCTCTGCTACCAAAACTCCTGCCAGACACATACCCAACACAAATATCTCTAACATCCTGGAGTGGAATTATAAAGGGCTGGAATTTGGCTAAATATTTCCCTTCTGAAAATCTCCTAAACACAGTGTGACAGGATGGGAAAATAAATAAGTGAACGTCTCAAATCTAGAAAATCTAAAACAAATGGAGTATTTTCCTATTGTGTTACATTAAATGAAACATTAAATGAAAATACATTAAATGAAAATACATAATGCTCAGGAAGAGTTGAAATGGATGAGAAGGAAAATATTTGAGCGTCAGGTAGAGATTTACAGGGTGGATCTAGAATACTACTCCTTAATAGATGGTTTTATAATCTCTTACCTGGTGGTTTTATAATCTCTACCATTAATTCAGTGCTGAAATACATAGATTTGCCTGGGAAAAGATCCACCAAACCAGGTGTTGTGGAGAGGTTCTCATGGTGGGACGGAGAATAACTACCTTGTTTTCCCTTTCTTTGCTCTCTTCCTTTTTTCTTAAATTGGTAACTAATTAAATGTAGCTCAAAGCAGCATGTGCTCTCCCGTAGAAAATTCCTTTGAGAGAGACCAGATAGTAAGCAACATCTCTGCCCAATACTATTAGAAACAGCTATTACTACTGACTGCCAATTTTACATGGTCAGAAAAGTTTTAATAATAGTTAGCTTGGGAGTTTACTTGTAATAAATAATCAATTTCCTCATGCACTGAAGCTCCATTTCAAGGTTCAGTGATTCAAAAACATTCTGTAGTTGTATGCCTTAAATATTAGGCATATTTTAAGATCAAAACCAGAAAAGAATTGAACAGTGACAAGTAAATGGATTTGAAAAACAGGAAATTGTTTTTTATTAGTCAGTAAATATTCTAGGCTGCAAATTAATTAAGCCTGTGTATTGTAGTACAAAATGGATTATATATTGAGATATGATGATGAACCAAAGTACACTTTTTGCCAGAATTATAATATGAGCTTTGCATGCCTCAACAAATTATAACTGTTTAAGACTTACAGCATTTTCTCTGTATTTGCAAAATGTTATGTCATGAGTCTAAGGCATAAAACTGTTGAATATGTTCCATTATCCTTTTAGCCTTTTACAGATTTTGGTTTTCATGATCAGTGCATGTATTCTTCCATTCAGAAGCTTAAAGGCATGAAAGTATAATGAAAATGTAACACTGGAGACAAGAAACAGACAAATTAATTGGCTTGGAAGCCTAATTTATATTCTTTAAACATTTATGAGGATGCTAAAATGAACAAAGGAATATCTCTACTAAAGAATCATTATCACTTTCATTGTAACTTTTTACACAACCTTTGAAAAATCTCTTGGTATCTAATCACATGTTGTAAATAATGCAGTGCTAATTATAATTTTCCACAAGGTGATGTCTCAAGTTCTGGAAGGCTTGCTTTAGTGAATTTATAGTGTTAGCAAGACTATCTTCAGAAAACAAGTATGTTTGGCTTTCTTTTTTTAAATTATTTTTAAAGAAAACATTATTGTTGTTGGTAGTGTTAGACACTTGAAAATAATGTATACATCCTAAAGATTTTTTGCTCCCTCATCATAAACTTGTTTAGTAACTTATTTTAAGATGCATTATATGGAAAAAATCCTTCTTGAAACTGTTAGCTTTAATGAAATCTAGATGGCAACAAGTCAGCTTTACCTCCACAGATAATTCAAGTGTGATCATGCACCTACCAATCTAGGAAGGGAAAGTGTCAGTGTCAGGCAGAAGCTGAGCAGGTATGGGAGGCTGCAGGTTTCAGGGCAGCCAGGCAGGACTAGTCATAGGTGGGAGCAGTCAGCCAGCATAAACATGCAGTTTTCAGATGCAACATCCCAATAGTTAATTTTCATTTCTTCATGTCACTGAAGGTTGGTCCCCACTCTTGAGATGAGGCAATTGCATCTGTGGTGCAGGATGGCCATATGGTGTTCCCACGTGGCATTACCTTCCAAATTATTTTTTTTTTACCAAAACAGACCAATACTCTGTTCAGAAGAGACAGAGAACAAGTCAGCAACTGTGTGGATGTGGGGATTTAATCAGTACAGGACTTAGCTACCCACCACCTATTTCTTTCAGACTCTGCCTACAACCAAGGCAGGAGCCACTGGCTACCCAGATATCTGCATTACTGGTTACCCATGTCTGGCTACCCTTTATGTCTGCTAAAGCCAGTGACAAAATTCCCACTGAACTGAGTTGTGGACATGAACATGCTTGTCTTCCTTTACAGCAGGGAGAACCATTTTATACCTATTCAGAAGAGGTATAAAACACATATGTATTTAACAACTCTTTCTCTGGTGTAAATAAACAAATGTAAGTGAAGAATTGTGTCCTATATATTTTGTGTTTTGTTTGTTTTTTGTTTTTTTTTTAAATTAAATGTCATTCCACTATATTATAAGTTACCACAATTCACTGTATTACGGAACATATGTTTTTCTTTGTACTTTTTATGAGTAATGCAACTTACATAGCTATTTGGAGAAAGTATTTTGTCTCTTTCAGTGCTTCATAAAACTGGATAAGAATATCAATACAATATAGTTTATCTCTATTCAGTTGTATATGTTACTACAGGCTCAAAATGTTTGTGGAAGAAGCTTATGAACTGATACAGTAACACATGTCCACTCATAAACCCACCTTTCTTACTACATAAGGAAATAACAAAGCACTATTTACAGCTATTTGGGAAGAGGAATATATTATTTAGCTTCAGTTTTATTATGTATTTTATTGTAGTAAAACTGAACTTATGAAAATATTTCTCCCTATTTTTACAATGTGTTGATGTAGCCAATTATTTTTCAGAGATTTGGAAAAATGGGCTAAATTTACTTGAAACTTACTATTTTCATAAGTCTCATTCTATAAATTTCTAGTCTTTTGGAATGCTGCAGGATATTTTTCCTCCTTGGCTTTCTCAAGATATAGTTTTAGAAACTGGACCAAAATCAAATGTGATATCAAATATGCAAACAATGTAGCTTTTTTGACACCACCGTTTGTGCATGCAGGACTTTAAGTAAAATTATTAAATTTTTTTTTTCTTTTCCTGAGGAATGGAAGATGGAGGACAAAAGAAACAAAGGTGACTTTTATGATGAATGATGCATGGATACCACTGTGCTAAAAGCTGTAAACTTCTGTATGGAAATTTTATGTAGTTGAAAATTAGGTAACAGAAAAATTAATTAGAATGCTCTTTATTACTCTTGTTCAAATCACCTGAATCCCAGCAAAGTGACATCTAACCCAATATTCTGTTTCTAAAAAAGACTAATAGATGCTCTGAAGGTAATGGTACAAGGTAGCAACTGAGTGATGCTGTTTTTCATACCACAGTTATTTTGGAGAGTTCTAATTTAGAAGTTGTATTTGGACTCTTAGGTGTAGTAAGTCTGTGCCTGGTCCTGTGGACTAATACTTCTTCAAACCTACTTATGTTTTCAGTTGCACATCACCAAAAATAAGGCATTTTCTAAGTAAGTTAAACATGCATTGCCCCCAAAATGCTAGGTTTTTTGGCTCTTTTAAATGAGATACTTGAAAATATCACTGGATTCCCTTATCCAGCTATCACAGAAAAAGAAACCCGTGATTTTCTTGGCACCACTTGTGTTTGTATTTAGCATGTCATTTTACCCACTTTTGCTGAAAAGCTAACTCAGTCATAGTAATCTTGTCTTGCTTAGCTGTTTTCTACCTCAGATCATCTTCATTGTTCCTTTCTGTACTTTTCCTTTATGCTTTCTTGTTTGTTTTTGTTTGTTTGTTTGTTTGTTTGTTTGTTTTTGTTTGTTTTGTTTGTTTTGTGTTTTTTTGTTTGGTTGGTTTTGTTTTTTGTTTGTTTGGTTTTTTAATCAATACAGATTTCATCAGCTGAAAACTATGTTTTTGTTTATGTGAATTCATTCATCATGATTTTCAGACCAATGGCTTCCTACATCTGGAGGCTAAGCATCTATCTCATAAATTATCTAGATGACAATGAAATAACACTTCTATTTTACTCTCTTTCAATTGAGTCCTCAGACTTTTAGATCTGATCTTCAAGATCATAATTTATTATTCATCATGTCCTGAGATTTTCTTTGTCTATCTTCTTATGTACAAGAGACTTCCATTCTTTCCCAATCACATAATTCATGCCCTTTTCTCCTTCTTTTTTTAAATGTTTTATTTTTTTTAAATTTATAAGGTCTTTACCATGAATAAATCTAGCAGCCATCCTGCACTTACCATACTCTAGATTTATGAGTTAGTTATATTGAATCTGAATATCTTAGGGATTACCATTTCAACAGCACTACAAAGTCCATGCTTTTTAATATGAAAAAGCATTATATGTAAACACTTAAAAAATCTACCTTTGGGTATTCAGAAGAACACTCATTTCAGTTTCTTGTCACTCATAACAAGCAGTTTTCTGTATACTCATATTTGTTCTTATTCTACTTAAATTTTGAAGGTCAACTTCTGACCTTTGAGTAGAATATTTCAGAAATTTAGCTCATTGTTACAGATGCATTTTTCCTATGAAAGGCATTGATCAAAGAAAGAGGACAAATCTTATTCATGTATAGGTGAACAATATCACAAGTAACCAATTATTAAATCTTTTTGCATTACTGACGCCCTCAAAAAAAGGAAAACATGGACCCAGCCCACACTGACAAAAGCTGTAATCTGATAAATTCAATTTTGTATATTGCTTGCATTGATTAAACCTCGATTCAATTCATAATCAAATGATAAGCTTCTCAGGGTTGATTTCATATTCCTTTGAAATTTCTATGAAGTAATTTACTTATCGTATAAAAGAAAAATATTTGATAATATAAAAGAAAAAGTATTTGATCATCACTCAATAGCTTAGTATTCCTAATGAGCCTGGGACTGCCCTAGCAAAATTTAGAACCCTTCCTGAACAGGCAATCTAGCCATATACTATAAGCATTTTTCTGGTTTAACTGCAATGTGGGATCCTGTAGAATACTAAGAAGACACTGAAATAATCTTTGCCCACACACTAGTGATATCATCTCAGTAAACACTTCTTCCTTTTGCCTGTTAAATTGGGATTTTCCTCGATGGAGACTGAAATATATGTGAAATTACACGTGTTGATTCGAAAGGAAGAAAGGGAGGGTTGCGGCCCACCAACATCCAAAGTTTGGACTCTGAATATTATATATCTTAATAGAGAGGATATAATTTTGAATAGCCAGCATATTCGAGAGAATACACACCTCTCTGTGAAAATACCTTAAACATTAAAAAAGTAAAATTTGTCAGGCACACACAGTACAAGATATCCTCTCAGCTGTAATGAGAACATCAGAGGGAGTTCAGCTCTTACTTTGTGCTTTAGGTGTAAAATTCAAAGACATACAATATAGCTATACCTTTGTTATGTATTCTGAACTCTGTGATGAAAAAAGTTAAGCTAAATTACCATCTGAATTACCTAGACAATTTCAGCAATATACTGTTAAGCCTTCAATCAACCTGCTAGGTTTTTGGTCCAAGGACATATATCTGGTCCAGGTAAAACCAGTATCATTTCCAGATTTGCTTTCCTGGCACCCTAAGGCACTGAAGACTCAATTCCACATTACTGTTGAGCTGCTTAGGTTATGCTGTGAAATTTGGTATGCATTATTCCTTGCAATGATCCCATTGTTTCTGACTACATATCTATCTCGGTGGAAAACCTATCCTGACTCTGATCTATTACACAGCCCACAGAGAGCAGAAAAGTTTCAGGAACAGAACTTAAGTGCAAGATAGCCTGTATACCTTCAAGCTGGATGTCTATGACCTAGCACTATCCTTTCAAAAATAGGGACCATTAACAGTGGCAGAGCACTAACTGTAAAGTCTGGGCACATTCTGCACCATTCCTTTAATCTATCATTACCACCATAATAATAATTTTATTATTTATAAATTGCAAACAAAGCAATTGATATTAGTAAATGGAGATACGGTCATCACATACCATAATTTCACATCAGTAAGCCTGGCCAGAAATTGCTTGTGCCCATTTGCTATAGAAAGAGCTGCTGAACATCTTTCAAACTGAGCTTTCTATAACAGACATTTGCATTCATCATCCCATTTTGGCAAGTGTTCAATAATTATATACAGATGTTGGTTATAGGATTGGCAGCTGCCCCCAGGGTATGTTACAGAAGGAAGATATGTCCTAGGAATTTCCTCAACAGGCCAACAATTTCCATGGGAACTCTATTTATTTGTAGAATTTCTAAAGGTCAACCTAAAGCTAGAGCAAATATGCCAACTTTGGACTGAATGGGAAGAAAAAAGAAATAAATTTTTCCCTGAAATTTTAATCACCTCTAAAAGTATCCCTCCAATTTCTTTTAAATTAGTTGGAAATTGTTTAGTTATGGAGTGTAGTTGAGAATATGACCAGGCCTTTACCTCTTTTCAACTATTATTTTTACTTTTCTCCTTTAGAGAAATTCTTAGAGAATGAAGGTCAGAAAGCCCATGCCCTATTTTTAATTTGATGTGTCACCAATGTCAACAGCACAACACAGGTCTATAAATAGAATGTCTTACTTACACTTTCCAGTGGATATACCTGAGTACTTATTTGGTATGAATTGATAAAAATGAGATAAAAAATAGTTACTCTGAAAGACAAAATCCAGTAGAGATTAAAAATTATAAAATATAATTAATCTGAATAGCTTATAAATGTTCTAAAGATGTTATTTTGTTGACAGAATAGCTAAGTTTGCTAAGTTTAAGAAAAATAGTAAAAGGAAAAACTTGATTATTTTATACTCATAACATTTATGCCAATTTTCTAAAGCACATGTAGTAGATCAAACATTCAAGACTTTTTATATATTAATTTTTTATAAGCCTATTTATCTAATATTGTGCATATATAAAAAAACTTATCTGCACAGCCAAATCTCTGTGGACATAAGTACTGGCATAAATCCATATGATATTCATAGAAGGTGCAGATACAATATAAATACGGACTTTGAAATCTTGCTTATCCTCTCCTCAATCTTCTCCCACCTGTATGTGATACTTAGGGAGACAAACATTTGTAGAATTTTGGAATAAAAATAGACCATGGTAGAACATCCTATTCTATTTGCAGAGATACCTTATGTAGGAGACTAGTAAGGTGAAGAAAACTTCTATGTATCTGATGAAAAATATATACAGGAATCAGAGCAGTGAGATAATAGATTAATTTAAAATGGGAACTAACTGCTCCTGCAAATGGTAACATAGTTCTGGTACGAAAATAAAAAATATCATCTGGTGCTGGATCAGATATACTATCAAGTCTAGTCTTCTGTCCTTGAAGCTGGAAATGGCTTTTGGCCCCAGATCAACGTCTGTAAAAGATATTCCTATCCACTGACCTAAAAGGTGTAATGTCAGCTCTAGAGTCAGAGCTAGCAATTTCTTATAACAATAAAAGCCTCACTTCTTTTTGTGTTAATGTCAAAAAATGCAGAATAAGGGTAGCAGGAGCTTGTAGCCTGACACATGCATCACAAACATTACACATAGCTAAATTATAGCTGCTTGTGTATATATAATCCCTATTGCTGACAAGCTATTTACAAACTCAGCAGAATTTGAGTTTGTCTGTCAATCTATGTTTGCAAGAACAGAAGAAGAAAATTCCCCACTGAACATGTAACAGTAGTTACACCTTGCACTGTCTCTGTCAAAAAGAAATACAAAATTCCATTAGCACCACTTTAAAGCATCAGTGATTTCAGCAGAACATGATTTAAGGCAGAAACAACCATTACTTAAAAAAATTAAGAAATGCAGAAGAATAAAACAAGAATAAGAATACTCTTCCATTTCCTTTTGAGATACAGAGTTCAAATTTTAGCAAAGGAATTATGGAAAATTATGGAAAATGTTAGGATGGTGTTCATAATATCTCTGATGAAGATTTAGGACTCTTCTACTCTTCTATAGGCAGCTTTTTGTTTGAGAAAAATATTAATGAAATACCAATGCCAATTGTGTTTTTTGCAAGGAGCATGAAGCAAAGTTTATACTGAGTGCCTCCTAGAAAAATATTCATTTATTTTCTGTATGTATAAGCTTGAAGTGAAGTAAAAATAAATATTCTTTTATTTCAATAGAATTCTGACAGCTCATCAGGAAGTCTCTAAAAATTTACCACATCCAGTAACATACTTGGGAAATGAAACAAGTCTGAAGATCTGCAGATAGAAGGATAGATCGTACAACAGTGGGACATCAACATAAAGGAAGGAGACATTAGAACACAATATAGGTGTTTTTTTCTTTGTCTTTTATATAGTAGAAATAAATAAAATGAAACAGAGGTGGCAAACTAAAGACCTGTAATTTTTGTTAAAAACATACCAGTAACAATTTAATCTGAATTGTGTCACCATTCCAAAAGGACCTGAAATACCAATATATTGAAGTAACTCCATGAAATACCCACAAGGAGCCAAAACGTGCATGCCTGTCCTTCCACATGTGTGTATTGCTGCCACATGCTATTCGGCATTTCTTAGGCTGCAGTAGAACTGTAGAAGAAAAATCGAAGAAATGTAGGGGTAGGTGAGCTGTTATAGTTGATGCACAGCTGAGTTATTGGTCTTCCTGCTTGCCATTCTTAGAGGCAATAATCATCAAGATCTGCAGTACTAACTGAACTGCTGAATGTCCAGGGTGGGAAGTAAGGATATTTTTATTCAGTATACATATCACATACAACTCATGTGCTGTATGTCCTGTGGTAGGTGGTGATGAGGGGCAGCTTTGTTGTTTCTTTAAAAAAAATATTAATCAACATTATTGTTTCTTAAACTTTTTCTATAGACGTTTACCCTGGAAAAAGAGTATGTCACTGTCATCTGGTAAAGGCTACCCCACTCGTATCAATCCATACCAACAATCACCTTAGCTTTTCTTTGTCACTTATCACAGTTTTTATTCATAAGCTTCCTGACATCCCAATCACATTCATCTAGAATGCTACTATCTCTCCCTGCATTTATGCCTCCACCTGAAACTGTTTTTCAAAAACATTTCTACTGTAGAGCTCACCTACAGTTCTGCAGGAGAGGAAATGCCATTCCAGCTCCTCAGGGAAAGACATAATTAATCTCTTTGTTATTTTTTTCCTAGGGAAGCACTTGTTTCTGATAGCAGATTTATTTTTTCCTCCTCCTGTACTGCAAACTTTCTTTTAAATAAAACAGTCATTTCCAATGCGTATCACTTTCCCAAATTACTTAAAATGCATATAACCAACCAAAATAACAAGGATGGAAACATTCCCTGGCCTAGATCTTAAATGCTGAGGTTGGATGCTACATTTATATCTATTCCCATATATTAAGCATTACATGAACTGATGGACAGAGACTCATAGAGGAAGCAACAAAATTTAAGGTGCAGACAGAATCAACAGAACTGGAGGAGCCTTTTATGAAAGATCCAGACAAAAGTAAGCAAGATCTTCTTCACATATGAAAAACATTTGACTGTCTCCTCTATCATCTTCTTTTCTCATGGTGATGAATATTCTACTGTGCATGCCTGTACTCTCTGACAAAATGTTGTCTGTCTGAAGCCACTTTGTCAGCTATAACTAATAGATCTTGCTGTAAAGCTGTTGCTGACTGATTTCACTCCATTCACATGACTGATGTCTCCTAGAAAGTCAATGTATCCGATGTGATTGCTGTAGTAAGTTGATGCATGCAGTTCAGTTGCTCATACAACTGTTCCTGTCCCTAGCATGGATATTTCAGCAAATATTATGTCAAGCATTTCATTTATTAGGGACGTACAACTTTAATAAATACAGCCAAATCCATATTCAGACAAACTTTTGAATGGGAATACAATCAGTTTATTATATCTTAAACTAGGGGTATATTCAGTTCAGTAGGTGATTTATTTGCTCCTAAGAACGATGTATGTGATGTTGTGGATGATACATGTGACTTAGTTCAGCACCTGACAAATCCAATTCAGTACATGGCACAAGGTATAATTTTTGCCAAAATATTTCTGATGTACTATGTTATGAATTTGATACAAATTAGGTCCTTTTCTTTGGTGAGCAATACCTGACTTTTCTCCTAAGGCATTTGACTGTAAACTGTTTAGGATATACCAGTCTTTCACATTAAATGCTAATAAATGACATGCCCATTATACCCTGAAACATTTATTCCACCTTTTGAATGCTGAAATGAACAATAGGAAGTGACAGAAGTGCTGCTTTTAAAGGATGTTTTTGACACAACATGTGAAAGATGGATATCAGATTAGCTAAAAGCAAAGCACTGAACATCTGGTCTGCCGGCAATGAAATCCAAAAGCCTTTCTGCAGCATTCCAATGCACTTTAAGTCTGCAAAAGTGTCAACTCTGCCTCTGAACATACAGGTTTGGAACTGTCTGTTATGAGAGTAAAAAGTAATCTTCGATAGAGATCAGTGATATTTTTATTTTTTATTACAGTGATTGTTACAATATTTTCAAGCCATCCTGGACCTCTAAATGCGCATATGCTGAACTAATGATACAGCACCGTGACAAATGACATAATCCTGTTCAAGCTTTTTAACACCACCAGCACCAAAGGATAAAAAAAAAAAAAAAAAAGCAGGAAAAAAGATTTCCTTCATGTAATTTACAACAGACTTTTATCATTGGTATCATCAGCAAACATATTTAATATTTTATATTAAAAAAAAAAAATGAAGTGAGGCATATATTAGATAAGAGTTTTGTTAATTTAGTTTAT
>JANHFX010023384.1:0-28500 GCA_027560015.1 Chloroceryle amazona | reverse complement strand
AAAAAAAAAAAATGAAGTGAGGCATATATTAGCTAACGGCCTTGTTCATTCAGTCTATGCCTTGCCAAATCCAATGCATAGAGCTACCAAGCTTTAGAATTGCAGATAGCATATTCCACTCAAAGAACAAGCACTTTTCACTAACAACCATTGCTTCCTTGGAATTTAATGCAGAGATGGCCAAACTTTGTTTCAACTGAATTACATCAAGTAAGATAATTGCCTATTACAGTGAATCCAAAGAATCTTATTGGTGCTCAGGCCAACTTCCAGCTATACAAAGGGTACTTTAAGACCACCAGATCATCAGTGCTGCTGCTTTTTGAACTGCAGAATGCCAACACAGCAAAAGTAAATAATAAACTACATTCAATGCTGTAACTATAACTCTCTATGTAGCAAGAGAAAAAAACGGAGGGGTATCAAGCTTATGTTCTGAGCCTTCAGGATGGACTGAATGATTCAAGTCTTATCCCCATGAAATTGAAAAAAAAAAAAAAAAAAGGTAAACCTTTTAAATTGAAAAAGCCAGATTTTATTAGAATGTGATGTGAAACTCAACTATTTAGACAGACATAGTCAAAATAATTATGAAAGACCATGAATGAGGAAGGACTTAAAGTGTGTTGCTAAGCCTGTCTTTTATTGTGTCCCTGCAAGACAAATGTTCTTTATCAGGCTTGTCTTCATTTACCTCAGTGGCTTCCTGTTTTGCAGAAAATTCTGCATAAACTCCTCTAGGTCTTTGATCTTCTCAAGAGGCTTGACTGTACCTCTGTTTTCTGCTTCTCAACAATCTTTCCGATCTTCTGTTCAAAATGCAGTCACCCAGATGTTTTCTGCAAGTCTCCCTCTGCATCTTCTCCAGTCTACCCTATCACATAATCTTTCCCAAGTGTTCTTAGGTGTTTCTCCCCAAATCAGACCATTTCACTGGCTTTTTTTAAAAATAAACATAACACAGAATATGAAAGTTAGGAATTATGCCAGAAATTTGACACTGAATGAACAAAAAATATAAATCACTATTATGTATTTAGACTTCAATGCAATTCAAATATTATCACTACTTCACTTTGGTGCATGTTGAAAAATAATATTTGCACTTTAATTTAATTATGACATACATTATCCTAGTCCACTCCCTTAAAAAAAAAAAAAATACAAAATTTGAACTACAGTAAGCTTGGATTTGTAGTCTTAATTCTACAATTCAAGAAGAGATTTGCTATATTACCTATTGCCACCCAGATCTGTTAATCTCAAAGTCAGAACATCTTATATTTAAAAGAGCTGTACCAACTGACTGTCTGATATTTTATTAGTCATACACTTCATATTGCTACAGATACACTGCAAGACACTAGGCAGTGAAAAGGAAAAGAGCGTTAATGAAATCAAGTCAGTTTCTGTACCCAAATGACTCTACATATCCAAGGTCTCTGAAAAAAAACCCTTGCTGTTTTGACCAATACATCAGAGTTCGGAGTTCTCCAGAGATTCTGGGTTCAGCTGCAGAGCCATAACCCCAGAGCAGAAAATGAGAGATCGGGTATAACCAAGGTATTCAGCATGTAATGCAGAGAAACAACTTCAAAACAGTGTTTCCTTAAGAAGTGCGCTCAAAATTTTTAAAATAAACAAAGCCCCACCAGGATTATGCTGTAAACAATCAAAATCCCATTCCAAGCAATTAGAAACAACACTTGAATATCAGTCTATTCTCCCCACTTTACCTACAACCTTATCAATCTCTTCTAGCCCATTAAAACACTGCAAAATTAAAAATGCTCTATGCCCACTCATTTTCTTCTCCCAAAAGAGGAGGCCCATATTCTTGTCTATCAGTTCTGATTGTCCTCCAGCTGTAAATGTCCTCACCTGGCTTTCCACTTCTAATTAGGGCAATTAGCCTCTGCCTCTCTGGGCTTGTTGCCAGTCCAGTCCAGTCAATTTCTCCCTAAAGACATAGAGAGCTCTATGATTGGAAAAATTCTGCAGCCACAAAGAAACAGAAGTACGAGATAAGAGAAACCAGTACAATATACTCTGCAACATGGTTTGCTCATCAATCTCACTCAGGAATATTCTTTTCTGTAAGTCCTGACTAACTTGATCTTAAGCCATCTGAATTTTCCAGCCTTGTGTCTACATCAAAAAGTTTTAGTCCAATATGTTACAATCGCAACAAGTACAACCTGGAAGATATTTTTCTGCCTTATTATCTGCTGTTCAGTCTGCTTCTCACCTGACACAGGCTACAACCTTATTATTTTTCCAGTGTCTAAACCCAACACTTCAATTCAGATAGTAGAAAATCTTTGTTTTCTTTGCTAAACCCTGAGAGGAAAGTCACTGTTACCACACTTTGATTACTGCATCACTTTTCTCAAGGAAATTCAAATGAAACACATTTCGAAGGAAAAAAAAAGAAAAAAAAAAGGAAAAAAACCCAAACAAACAAACAAAAAACAAACAAACAAACCAACCTAAACAAACAAAAAAAAAACCAAACAAAACAAAACCAAAAAGCCTAACCCAAGCCAAAAAAAACATACCCCCCATGGGAATCCATAAAGTAACAGTCACATAAGGTTTATTATAATATATTGGATGAAAGCTGAGTTTAGCCTAAAGATACACTTAAAAGGTTGCATATTTTCATGCATGAACAGCTGATAAAAATGTGCTCCTATGTGTATATTCCAAGATATAAGCTTCAATAAAGGTAAAAATGTAATTCTGAAAATCTTATGTTGCATTTTGCCATCAGTAGTCTATAGCTGGCTGAAATGTAGCTTATAAACAGTGAAGATGGATCTAACAATTCATATGATTATCATCAATCCATTTTTATACTAGGTAAATTAAATTTAAGTTTATAGAAAACTGGCTGTTAGCTGTATAATTTTCCTTTATGGACTCCAAAGGCTATTTTATTTCTTCAGCTCAGCTATTACTTTAGAAACATTTACCTCTAACAGTTAAGAAAAGAAGCTCAATATCATATGATTTTTAAAAGGTAAATGTAATCTAGAAATAATATTACATTCAGGTTGTGCTTAAACAAACTGAACAAGTTCTTGTCTTGGTATTGCATCCTTATAACAAATTCATTATATACCTTAATGAAGGAAAAATCTGTAACACAGGTCTTACTAAGTGAAACATGATTTGAATGTTTTGGAGGGTTTTTTCTGATGTTTATGTAGAAATGATGTAAGTATAATATTGGAAATACTAATATTTGTTACCATTTCATAGAAGTGGAAGAGCATGGTAAGGACACTCCAAAGCTTTTACTGTGCATGTAGTTTCAGGGCTTTGGTATTGAGACACTGTGATACAACTTTATCACAAAAATAGTTGTTTATTATTGTTCTACACTACATCTCTGCTGGTGCCAAAGGTGGTGGTAGCTCCACAGTCTCTGATAACCAGTGGTTTACAACCAATTCTAATGGTGTTAATAAACAAATAACTATAGCTCTCTTAGATTGCAAATAATTCTTAGGTTTCATTTTGAAATAGCTTTATGTAATTCACTTGCTGAAGTTTTGTGATAATCCATCTGTAAGTCTCCTAACTTGCTGGGTTGCATTTTTCGGTTTGATGACAGTGAAATATTTCAGTAAAGCAAAAAACAGTAGTATTAAATAATATTCAAAACAAAACAAACATATTTTTTCCTATCATCACCTAATTTTTTAAGAAAAAAAAAACACAAACCAATAAAGGTTTGTTGTGCTGTGGTTTTGTAGCAGACTGTATCTTTTTGTGGTTTTAACTCACTGGTAATATTTAACACCCATTTTGACATATTACATTTCTCTGTACCAAGGGCCTCTGTCCCCATTGTGTTATGTTGTCTGTGTCTTGGAGTGTTATACTTTAGATTTGTGTAACTTGCACCTTTTTTTTTTTTATTTGTATTGAGTAAAAACTGTTTTTGTAGAGCCATAATCTGCCATTTCACTTCAGATTCAGACTTGATTTGTATTCAGGGCTAAGCAACATTCTGGCCCAATGTATTTGAAATGCTTCAAGGGAAGGAAAATCCCATTCTCAGGTGTATTTGAAGTGAGGACCTGGGAAAGAAGCCCAAATTTATTGTTAAGTGTATTTTTGTTTGGTGTGTGAGGAATGAGATGATGCAATTGTACTTTTTTATGTTGCTGTTGCTGGTATTGCAGTATCCACACTTGCACAGAGGACTAGCACTATAGCAAACTTCCCCACTGTTCGTTCTGCTACATTGACAGTGATCTTATAAATTTCTGTTAATCCCAGGAGGATCCTCATCTTCCCTATACTGTATAAGTGCCAGCTGAGGAGCTTCTGAGTACACTGTCCCATACCACAGAGAGTGTCTGGCTACAGTGCCCACTGGAAAGGAAAGCATGTGAGGGAGATGAGAGGTGGCCACCTGCTCTTAGCTTTTTGGCAAATTGATGTAATTCATGAAATTTCAGAGAACTTTATCTGGTCTCTCTCCAAGTTCCTTGGGAGAAACCCTTAATTGCTGAGAAAAGGCAACAGAATACATGCATCTGCAGAGTATTAGCTAGCTATGGCCATGTTTTACTAGCTTTTTAAAATTTTCTCTGTGAAAAGGAAGGCTATCCACCATATTCTCACATCCTCCAACCACAACAAGTGCCATGAAATGCGACATACATCACAGTCACCTAATTGAAATAGTCAGAAGTAGGCAGGTATTTTGTATTCTGGCTGCAGTCTGATCAGCTAGTCCACAAACTGATTGAATGCTGCAGTCATCGAACATGAGATGAACACCAGGACAGACTCTGTAAAATGAAAGATCCTCAAATATTTCCATTTCACAGAAGTCCATTCAGAACACAATAGGTTTGCAGTAGAAGTTTGTCATCATCAATATCAGAGTATAAGATCTTGACTACTATGAGGTAAGACAAATAAGAAACTATGTCAGCTAGACTTAAGGAGGGACTGTCATCAGGAGGAGTTGAGTCTATTAGAAAAGCTACTTCATACAGTTACTCTTAAAGGCAAACAGCTCTAAGGTAATTTATCAAGACAACTGACTTTGTCTTCGTTCGTCTCTGGTCACCTGTCACAGTGACATTCACTCAGAATAACTAGGAATGTGGTTATAATAACCATAAGGAATAGGGTATCCTTGCCCGCACCTTTGCTTGGAAACTTCTATATTTATTTTTTTTTTCTGTAAATAATTAGACTCCTGAAATAAGTCAATGCATCATTTTTTGCATTTTGTATTGTAATATAATACAAGAGGATAGTGACCTATGACTACATTTTCTATGTGTTAGTACTCTACAAACAGAACAAAACCACCAAGTCAGGCATTATCATAAATCTTTTCTGACTTTCATGCAACCAGAAAAAAAACCAAACCAAAACAAAACACACAAACAACTCATTTCATAGTTAGTATGGCTCTAAAGATAATACATAATGTCTCTATGTGCTGCCTGTACAAACTCCCAATTAAGAACAAAGAAAGTTATGTTTCTCCCACACAAAGGAGAAAAAACACCCTCTTTTAGGGATACTGTTTGTTGTAGGGGTGAGCAGATTCAGGATTTTATCTCTTATTTTTCTTTTTAGTTTTTATACTTTGATTAAAGTTCATACAAAACCATTATGAAGTAGCCTTAGGCTTAAATTTGGTTGGAATTTTTTTGTTTAGTTTGGTTTGTTTTCTTCCATCCTGAGTCTTGCCCTTCCAGTTTGTGAATATATGATACAAAGCCCAAATTAATTGTCAAATGCACGGATTATCTTTGTGCATCTTGGAAGAAAAATGCATTTTCAGATGTTTGCCCTTGATAGTTGAAGTTCTATTAGCAGCTGTGAATTGAACATTTTTGAAACAGTTATGCAAATAATTAAACCTTTACAAACACAGACGTGCAGGTCTCTGCAGATCACCCTCTTAACAAAGCTGAATTCTAACTTTTATACCTATTTATAAACAGACATTTTTATTTTTTCAGCTTTGATTCCCAAACTGTGGCATCTCAGAGTGGAGTAATTTGTTGTAAATTTGTTGTAAATTACTGCAAAGAGGGTGTATAAGAAAAACTTTTCATAATTATCTTAATGTGCCCACATCTTGGGTCTCAGAGGGATTAAAGTAGGGGGTAGAGTAACATTCTAATATTTGTATATAGAAATGGTATATTTTGTCATTGATTTGCTTCAGTAGCCATTAGTGCTAAAGGTTGTAGACTCATGTTTCACATTTTTTTGTCAGAGGTGGCTGAATCAAAGATAGTGGTTTGGGTTGTGAGGAAGGAGGCAGGGAAGGAGATCCTTATGTAGAAGTCATTTCTAGGAGTTACAGATGAAACAGATCTCCAAAGTAACATGTGATTGAATTCCCCATTATGCTCATGTACTTTTAACAAATGTGTCCAGGCTTTAAACAACTTTTTTTTTGTTTATTCCTGTAGTCTTCCTAACCCTTTCTAGCAAGTGATTCCCTTCCACAATATTCTGAGCAAAGTAATCTGGCCTTTTTTTCTTCTTTAGTTGAAGTTTTCACATGTATAGTGCAATCAGAACAATACAGTCTGGTTTCAATGCAAGACAAGAGTACAGCTTGAATGTGGGACTCTAGCTCATTCCTTTGCATTCTGGTGAAAACCCTTGATCCCAATAGACTAATTTCTGTAGAAGCTCCTATATTTTTAAAAATTCTCCTCACATGGTCTTATGAAATACTGTACATATCATCCTCTGTTCTGTTCCCTAAATCCATTAAAGGATGCTGTATGGATCTGTATGGATTCCTGTAATGGATCCTAAATCCATTACAGGAGTGTAATTTACTCCTGTAGATGAAACTGAGTCTGAGGAAGAAAATCTGATATTTAGTTTTTGGTTTTAACTCAAAATTCAGTTCACTTTCAGGTCAATCATAATTAGGCTATATATTTATATTTGGTTAGTTTATTAAAATAACATTTGTATGTAAAACATGCAACCATTCTGATCAGTTCCCCTAGAGGTCACAGTGGTCTTTATGCTAAAATAACCCACAGTGTTCATCAAATCAGCTTTCAAGTGACCACATTCCACGTATTTTTCATTTTTTTTTGTACTAAAAATCTTAATGATTGCTGCTAAACTTGTCTAAATATTTGCTACTTGATTTAAGCCACATTGAGGTCACAGCAGAATATGTACTGACTGTAGTCAAGGACAGAATTTCTCCCTTTGCACCTAATCTATGGATTTCACATTTTTCTTGTACCCTTTGTTTCCTTTATTTCATCCATCAGTAAGGTGAACAAAACTCAACTCCGTCTAA
The DNA here is from genome assembly GCA_027560015.1 of Chloroceryle amazona. NCBI lineage: Eukaryota > Metazoa > Chordata > Aves > Coraciiformes > Cerylidae > Chloroceryle > Chloroceryle amazona. Next base: position 21,179 of record JANHFX010023384.1, on the reverse strand, counting down.
AGATTCAAATTGACTTTAAAAGGATTTCATTTGATCCTCATATTCAACTATATGCATGCTCCGGTTGAGCAGAAATGCTTTCCAGTGAAATTACATTTTCAAGTGGGATTTTCAGATGTCACCTTATGTAGCATGTCCCATTTTCCAGAACCTGCAAATGTGTTCATCCTTGGGGGGTATGCGTGTCTTCATTCATAAGGATGATGACTGGTACCAACAGATGCCATTAGTGGCTACAGAAATGTGAACTGATACCAAATTTATCTGAGAATTTGTCTGAGAGTTCTGAAAAAAAAAAAACAAACAAGCCACCAAAAGCCAGCAGTTTTGGGTTTTTTTTTGAGACAGTTTGCTTTCTCCCAATAGTTTTACCTTTTAATTGAAGTATTTAGGTGGTGAGCATGTTTGAATCTGTTATCAGTGTTAATTTCAAATAGACACCTGTTAAGAATTCACATTGGAGGCTCCCAGATATTCATGTGGGAAGCGGCTCTTGATATTCTAGAGCCACTGTTGGGCAGTTCTTTACATTGCTATGAGGAAAGAAATCAGATTGAAAAGCATTTTTTTTTCCTGGCTTGTCATACAAGTTCTTTCTTTGTGGATAAATTATTATTATAACCAGTGGAATGTTACAGTGGAACAGCCAATGAGATGTTAAAAACACATGTTCTTGGTCTCTCTTCCATTCTGAGCTATTCATTCCATGCTGTGAATACCACAGCTAAGGACTGTCTAGAATAGTTAAGAGTTTATAACAATACTGCCTTGATACTGCATGGTGTAATAACTGCTAGAAGAAAGCCGTATACATAGGGAACCACATCAGTGACTTCTGCAGCTTTTCATTTCTATTAAAAAATGGACCACTACATTTTTGCAAGACTGTTTCATCAGTTATGCCTGAGCAGTGCTGTAAGTTACAGGCTAACATCAGGGGAAGTTAGCCAAGTAGATTTCTTTTCCCAGTCTCAGAACGGAACTCTTTCTTTTTTGCTACCAATGACATTTTTCCTGACCTCATAACCATAAAGTGAAGCTTTTCCTTTCCTCTTCCTTCATCTTGTAAAGGACACTTTGTCATGAAGCAATGCCCTCTCTTGCCTGATATTCCCATACAGCAGAAATTGTTCACCTGGGGAAAATTATTAGGGTACGTACTCTAATCTTTAAAACAGTATTGTTTATAGCCCTTGGATTACCTAAATTGGGTTACATTTCTGAGAATAAGACCATTTCTGACCAAAAATACTACTGAAGATGAATCCTTATCTACCAGTCAGATAGGATACATCATCACAGTTGCAATTAACTGTTTGCCAGTCATTATTCACTTTTCTTTCTTTTCTGAATCCTGACCCTAAAATATACATTCTGAAGTAATTTCCACAGATCTTCTAGGAAAGAGATACCATAGCGTGTATCAATCAAAATCAATCTATTACAAAAATATTTTTCTTATCAACTTTTCCATGCTTTCATAGATCATATAGCCCAAAAGCTGATACGAGATTTCTTTTTTCTCGCTATTCTTACTAATGCATTTAGTGTGCTCTCTCTGTGCCTAGCATAATTAAGCAGTTGCACATTAGTTCAGTGTTGAAAGAATTACAACTTTATTGACCTCATTTATCAACCAGAAAAAGCATATTAAATTGATTAAAACAGAGTAATTGGGTGCTTTTGTGATAGAAAACCTAAGCTTGAAAGAGAAAATTATTATTCTACCGCTTGTTCTGGATAGAAAACTGACCCCAATTCATTAAGCTATACAAGTCAAAATACTCATTCCTAAACTTTTGACCTGATCTTACTGTCAAAAATCTTGAATGAATGTTCAGAAGAAAATGTGATCACAAATCAAAAGGAAAGACTGCTTGGACAAGAACTGTGCATTGCTCATCACAACTCGGTTCACACTATCATCATAAAGGTAAAAAGTGCACATATGGGAGCAGAAATAATAACAGTGGGAGATAAAGAAATAAAAAGGACACAAAAAGATATAGGCTGGATTCTCAGCTGATGTAAATTGCCACGCCTATGACAGGCAACAATCTCCACTTGAACAACACAAGTCAAGCATACTTACACCACCTGAGGAGCTCATTTCATATCAGGTCTGGTGTCATGGTCCCATAACTTCCCACTAACTCCCTCTTATATTGATGTACAGTTGGACTAAGATGGTAGAAGCTGCATTTTTTCTTGAGCACAGTCTCAAGTAGAAAAATAAAATGGTTACAATTTTCATTTTATTAAACTGAGGTGGACATCGATGTAATAAGAAACAGGTAACACACCATGAATTCACTAGAATTCCCCATGTCTACCTCTACTTGGGGACAACATAATCTAATGTGGAAACTTCAGAATTTTTTGAATAAAGTCTTCAAAACTAGTTACCATTTACAAAATCTCAATTCTGACCTTTTAGAAATTATTTCCAAGGATTATGAGAGCCTTGTTGAACCTGCTGGGATATTTTCAAAATCTGAAAAAGAAGCTTTAAATTAGGTCCTATAAAATTGAGCCTTCCATGATTCAGACTAAAACATTACTGGAAATGGGTAAGAACAGTGAAACAGTAGTGATTACCGGTCAGTGTCACAGACTTATGGGGTAATTACAGCTAAGCTGTTTTCATACCTCAAGAACAAGCAGAATATTTCAAAACATAAACATAAAAACATAAGATCAGTTTGTATTAAACTCTTCAGATAGTTTATTAATCCACAGAAATACAAGATAAAAATCTATCTTGAAACAGCTTCTCTGTGAAGTATGGGAGAGGAAGGAGACAATATTAGTATTATGATGTACTGAAGTGTACATTACTTTTTTTTTTATGTCTCATGCAGAAAAACAGCTTAGTCATTTCATCTAGCAAAGCAGATCACAGTGTATGCCCTCTACTTTTATCCTCTACTTATTCTGGAAGGAAACTATTCTTAATGCACCATAAATAGTAATTTCACTGACATGACAAAATATTACAGCACTACAGAAGTCATTATGTTCCTTAGTGTCAATGATCTGCAAGGTAGGAACAAAATTGTTTTCTTCCACTAGACATAAATGCCTAGTAATTCCACCATATTTAGTGGGATTACTCCTAATGTTCACCTATGTAACTGAGATAGGAATCTGACTTGATGAAGTATAGAAGTAGAGCTAAATATGATGGACCATAAAGACATTAAATTGAAGAGCCTTTTATCACCCTATCAAGAAGCACCCCATAAGCTTGATATATACATTTGTGATGGCTCCTGTATTATTGCACCTATCTAGAGCAGGTCAAGAACTAACCCATGCAAAAGTGCCAATCAAAAGTTAAACAAAGGTAAAAAGCCAACACATCTATGACAGATTGTCATATCTTTCTAGTCTGTCAATAATACAGACAGTGAAAGTCAAAGATTAGAGGTTAGAGAAACTCCTAGTAAGCTGTAAATCCATAGGTTATAATAGCTCAAATAGAGCTTTAAGATTTTTTTCTTCCTGTTAAAAACCAGTGTATGTAATTCTTCTTCCAATTTTGAAAAGCCTGTGAATAGTATATGTAACACAGATTAATATCCTTGAAAAACCCTTATAACACTGTGCCAATGAGCTCAACACTGAGTAGGCAAAATTAATATATAAACATTATTGTTGAAGTATGAAGTTTCTCACTAAGGCATGTTGCTACATGGAATCATGTTATTATAAATGGTTATTTTTTTCTGTTGATGGTACAATCATGTCTCTAGATGTAGCTGTGCTAACCTATGATCCATAGTTCTAGTTCCTCTCATTTTACTCATATACACTTTTTAAACATGTACAGAAAAAACAAAAAACAAAAAAACAACAAAAAACAACCATACTAACCAACCAAAAAAACCCCCAAAAAACACAAAACCAACAATCAAAAAACAACCAACAAACAAACAAAAAAATAAAACAAAACAGAATAAAATATCAATAGCTGCTCTTAAAATAGTTCAATGTCTTTTATAGCCCTTGAAAAGAAAATGTCCTCTTACTATCATTTCCAAAATCTGTATCAAATTTTGTGTCCTGACTTTTCTGATTTATAACTCATTTTCGTTGACAGATACTAAAACTATCTCAGTGTTTATGTTTCATCATAAACACACTGGTGTTTGTTTGTTTGTTTTTCTTTTTTATATATATAAAGGCTGTGGCAGAGCAGCAGAAAGGAAGGTTGTCTGCATACAGCCAGAAATGTCTGGTTTACATTTGAAACCTCTGGAAAAAGGAGATTGCTCTTAGAGAGAGCTGCAGTTGTGTCAGATATGGTGGCTTTCAGGTTGAGACAGAGCCAAAAAGAAGTTTACAGAGAGTGTGCAGAGACTAAGAAAAGCTGGCAGCCTGCAGCCAGCCCTCAGGGCATGGGGAAGGAGACACCCTCGGGGCTGACTGTGTTAAACAGATTCAGCCTTGGAAACCACTTAATGCTGCTTAAGTAGAAAAGACTCAAACAGCAAGGATGCCACAACCTAACTCCAAGAAAATTTAACCTGTGGAAAGAGATCGTCATCCAGCACTGAGGGTAATCCTGTGAGAAAAAAAAGGTTATTGTGAACACTGCATTCTTAACTTGTGATTTCTATTTGGATTGCAGGTGAGAGATGCAAAGCAGTGAGAGAGATAATAAGTTTTTAAGATCAAGCTAAAATGGTATGTGTACTGTAAACCTTTGTTTCTAGACAGTGCCTCAAATAACAAGTTAAAAGTCTAGCCCCATATCTTCATTCTCTTTTTCCATAGATACTAAAGTACTAGGAAGAAAACGTGGGTTAAAAGAGTAAGTTCACTATTCCCTTGGAAGGATCAAAGCCAAACCAAGCAGGAACAAACTATGACTTACCAAGGACAAAATCAGGGAATTTGCGGAGCTGGGGAACGTCTCTTGCTATGCTGAAAAGGGCCAGGTGGATAGGTACCAAATGTGATAAAGCAATTCTCTATAGCACACAGAAACCAACACCCTTTCTGAAGAGAGCAGATTGCTCAGAGGTATCCAATAAGCCTGGGCAAAACCTGAGGTGTTACAGTAAGATATTGCTTTTGTGAAAATAAAAGGGACATTTTGAATTGGTGAGATTAAACAAAATTATCTTTAAAATTACTATCTCGGGCTTCATTGTTTAGGGAGAATAAGGAAAGAGTAAGTCAGATATCTGTGAATCCCTTAGAGCTATTTCACATACATGACTCACAGTCTTTTTGCATGCTTTAAACCAGTTTTCTGTATTGGGTCAAAGCTAAGACCATCTAACTAGGTATCCTATTTTCAACAAGGGCAAAACTGGATTCAAGTATAACAATTGGCAAATGAATGTCCTCACTGGCTTTATCTGTTTTCAACTCAGAGACTTTGTAAGCAGAAATATTTTTTCTGCCATGAATTCTTCCCATTTACTCCTCAATCCATATAAACCTTAAACAGCTATAAGATATTTCATCTAGCAGCTCTACAACTCAGCTAGCCTTTGCATGAAGAACCTCGTTCTGTTTGTTTTGAATGTGGTTTCTCCTACCTTTATATGGTGCTCTCAAGATTTAGAATCATTGATCTCTCTCCAGCTTTACCACGCCACACATAATCCTGTGCATCATTGTCATAACTCTTCTCAGGTGTCACTGCTCCAAACTGCACTGTCCCAACATGCTCATTCTTCATACAGAAGTCATGGTATATCTTCAATTGTCCTGGCTGCCCTTCTCTGAACTTTTCCAGTTCTCTATACCCATTTTGAAATGGAAGCACAGGTACTGAATGCAACATACCAAGATGCAAGCTAAACATGGATTTATACCAGTGGCATATTAATGCTTTCTGGTTTGCTGTTTATTATTTTTTTCTAAGAATTCCTGGCATTTTGTTCACTTTTCTGACAACTACAAAGCACTGAACTGACATTTTCATGGCACTTGCTATCCAATCAATCGTAATCCCTGCTGTTAACAGGGTTATGAGAGATAAACTCACTCCTGCAGGGTAATGGTAAACTCAAAAAGCCATCATTTCATGTGTAAAGATAGAATTAGTTTTTCTTATGTGTGTGAATTTACAGTTCTTTGCATTGAATTTCGCCACCTTTTTATTTCCAGTATTATGAGGTCCTTCTGCAATTCTTTACAAACAGGCTGCAGCTGTTGTCACCACATTGTTTGTGTCCTTTCTCAGCTTATTTATCAGTATGTTGAACAATGTGGGTTCCCATCCAGGTCCCTTAAGAACTTACTTTGTGATGTCTTTCCAGTACAAGAACTGAGTTTCCTCCTGCACTCTGTTTCTTGTCTTTTATTTACCCATAAACAATTGCCCAAGTACAGATTTTTCCCCTTATGCTTTTAAGACAGTCATATTTTTAATATAATTTGTAACATCCTAAAATTACTAAAAAGAAAGCTATGACTAATACTGAGCTTTAACAATGTTTTAATTAATTTTGTTAGAAGTCTACTGCTGACAATCAAACTATGTTTTTCCAAAATGGAGGAGCATCCTGACTTGACTTGTACCAGTGGAAAACTCAAAAGACAAAGCAACTGAGGCACCTACACCTATGCCACCTTTATCCTCACAGGTTTGATCATGCAGTTGCTGCCATGGTGAAAAGCTCAGTGCAGACTACCCAAGTTGATAACCACTTAGCTTCTCAGGAGCATTTGTTTCAAGTTGTTTTGGCTTGAATTATAGAAATACTGACTGAGTACTACAGACAAACACTTAAAACAGCAAAGAATTTCATTAAGAGTTACTGATTATTTGTTGTTCAGCAGTTCATGGGCAAATCTGAGATGTCTATGGAAGGAAAATGTGGGTTATGTCAATGAAAACAGAAAAATATTTTCTTCAGTTGCTTGAGGGGAGTTCCTCAAAGCATCGTCCTTATTACTGCATATTTGCAGAACTGAATGGCATGGACAGTGGTGAACTGCTACATAAAGAGGAAAGAGAAAACCATTTTCCCTATATAGTACATTTTTATACTGCCCTCTTTCTGCAATTTCAAGGTGAAAATACACCTCTACATCTGAAATTAATTTGTTCACATTCTTTTATTGGCTCAATAACTTTGTAAGAACCATCTTTAGCTCTTAATTTCTAGTCTAGTTAATACCTATCACACAATATCTCTAGTCCTGTTTCTTTTTCTTATGCTAGAATTTTCACTGAAATCTATAAAATAAGTGCAAGTCTATTACACTTTCAGCTTCACCAATGTTTAACAATGATAAATACTTGCCATTTATTTTAAATAGTCTTTGAAGATGAGCTTGTATTTGTGAGTTCAATGAGGAAATTTTTTAGGCTCTAACAGGTAACTGTTAAATATAAACATTTGTTCATGATTAAGAAATGTTATTAGTCTTGTTATTCATGTCTACTGATAGCATCAAATGATTTTGATGTATTCTACATTCACCACCTCCAAGCTTATATAACAAAGAAAACAGAAAAAAAATGTTTCATTCTTGAAACATAAAATCACACAGCAAAACACACAATGTTCATAAGTATAGATCTCAAAGAAGATTTGAGGTGTTAAGCACCGAGAATATTTCCATAAAGGAAGCCTGTTCTTTGGGACAGTGGACATTTAGGGTTTTATGATATGCTATTCAAACATGCAAAGAGATGACTGTGTCATCAGAAATGACAACTTGTGGGAAAGGTAGTGAACAGAAACATTGATGGAGATAGTAAGAACTGAAGCAGCTGACATATCTGTTGATTCTGCTGTCAACATTTTACTAATGAATCTGAGTTACTTGCTCAGCCCATGAAAAACCAAGACTCCAAGCATGGCAGTACAGACACACTTCAGGCTATGTACTACTTATTTACCTATTACCTAAAAGTACAGAAGGAATTGGCTGATGCAGTTGCTAGGCCACATGCCGTAATATTTGAGAAGTCATGGCAGCCAGGTGAAGTCCCATGTAACTGGAAGAAGAGTAACGTTGTGCCCATCTTTAAAAAGGGTAAAAAAGAAGGCCTGGGGAACTACCACCCTGTCAGCTTCATCTCTGTGCCTGGGAAGATCATGGAACTGATCCTCCTGGAGGATGTGCTATGGCACATGGAGGACAGGAAGGTAATCCTAGGTGGTCAGCAAGGATTTACTAGGGGCAAGTCCTGCCTGACCAACCAACCTAGTGGCCTTCTACAATTAAGTGACTGCAACAGTCAAGAAGGGTAGACCTATGGATGTCGTCTGTCTGGACTTCTGCAAGGCCTTTGACACAGTCCCCCACAACATCCTCATCTCCAAGTTGGAGAACTATGGGTTCAATGGGTGGACTGTTCAGTGCATAAAGAACTGGCTACATGGTTGCATCCAGAGAGTGATGGTCAATGGCTCTATGTCCAGATGGAGGAAGGTGATGAGTGGTGTCCCTCAGGGGTCTGTGCTGGGACCTGTGTTGTTTAGTATCTTCATTAATGATACGACAGTGGCATCGAGTGCACCCTCAGCAAGTTTGCAGATGTTACTAAGCTGGGGAGTGCAGTTAATATGCCAGGGATGCCATCCAGAGGGACCCATATAGTCTAGAGAGGTGGGCCCAGATGAACCTTATGAGGTTCAACAAGTGCAGGGTCCTGCACCTGGGCCAGGGTAACCAGCATTATCAGTATAGGCTGGGAGAGGACATACTGGAGAGCAGTCCTGTGGAAAGTGACTTGGGGGTTCTGGTGGATGAAAAACTGGATATGAGCCACCAAGGTGCAATCACAGCCCAGAAGGCCAATCACATCCTGGGCTGCATCAAAAGAACTGTGGCCAGCAGATCAAGAAAGGTGATTCTGCCCCTCTACTCTGCCCTGGTGAGACCTCACCTGGAGTACTTCCTCCAGTTCTGGACCCTCCAGCACAAGAAGGATGTAGACATATTGGAGCATGTCCAAAGGAGGGCACCAAAATGAGCAGATGAATGGAGCATCTCTCGTATGAAGACAGGCTGAGGGAGTTGGGGCTGTTCAGCCTGGAGAGGAGAAGGCTCCGGGGGGATCGTACCTTCCAGTACTTGAAGGGGTCCTACATGAAGGTCTATTCAAAAGGGTTTGTAATGATAGGACAAGGAGCAATGGTTTTAAGCTAGGAAATGATAGATATAGACTGGATATTAGAAAAATGTTCTTCAATATGAGGTTGATAGATCACTGGAATGGTCTGCCCAGAGAGGTGGTGGAGGACCCATCCCTGGAGTCATTCAAGGTCAGGCTTGATGGGGCTCTGAGCAACCTGCCCTAGGTAGAGATGTCCCTACCTGTGTAGGGAGGTTGGACCAGATGACCTCTAGAGGTCCCTTCCAGCCTAAAACATTCTATGATTCTATGATTATCACTTAGGTATCAAAAGCAGGGTAGGTCACTTCCTTTTGCATAAGCAGCACTCCACAGAATCACATCCAATTAATGTCTTTGCTGAATAGTAAAGGTAATGCAACATAGACATGTCGTATCTGTGGGATATGGACATTTAAGAATGGATGCTCACTTGATGTGTATTTTTAATAATGTAGTAGATAGGGTGAACAATATTCTTTAGAGCTATCAGGTATGCAAAAGTACTTTGTTGCTTGCAAAGCTTGATAACTCTAAAAGTAGCATTTGCTGAAGGTATGATGCAGCATTCCCTTCTTACTCAGCCAGAAAAGCCCCAAGCACTTTTTGATCTCTGACTGTCATATGGAAATACAGCTCTTATGATCTGAGGATCCAAAGGAAAACAATATACCCTGCCTGAGCAAAAAAGAACGGGCAATGTTTTAAATTTCCCCATATGTGACACATATGGATACAGTGGGGTCACAGAAGTAGCCCAGCAGCAATACATCGCTTGCACTACAAGACATGGAGAACAGCTTGCATTGAACATACGGGGGTTGGGTACCAGGTAACACATCTGGTAAATCAACACATGGCTCCATTTGAAGCCTTTCAGGCCATGCTGAAAATGTAAACATTCTGCCTCTGCAAAAATAGACACATCTTCCTTTGGAGAGTATTAACATCAATGGGTAGATTCCATGGCCTAAAGAGCGAGTCACAAATAATTTGTGTGTTCCTGTTGAACAGAGAGACACCACTAAGAAATAAAAACGTGTGCTAACTTTAACAGGCAACAGTGGCGTGCATGTGTTCAGTAGGAAAAAATGTAAAAACCGAAACCAAACAAGCTACCTTATTATGTATAATTTATGAGCAGAAAAGGAAATAAATTAGCTGATGAAATTTCTGTTATGTTCTCATAATTTAGGAGAAATTCTAATAACTCAAACTATTGTGAAGATAGTTTGGAGCACAGTATAGATTAATTAACACTGGTAAAAGTCATATGCTATGTATCTTCCTCGTATTACAAGGATGACAATATTTCTATTAGCTTTTGACAGCTGGATTTACAGCTCTTAATGCATTGAATGGATGTTTGACACCCAACTGGATCTATCACCTATTTAAAATTCTCATGTTACATTCTGAGCACATGGTTGGAAGCTTTTGTTTGTTTTTATTCTATAACCATTAAACATATCACAGATTACAGAATTTAGAGATACAAGTTGTTCTTACTGTAATTGCCAGCTGGGAATAAGATACTTTGAAAATAATTTATTATTTTCAGAAAAAAAAAAAAATTTTATTGCTGATGCTTTGATGTAGGTTCACATAGCCAGTAATAATAAAGGCAGTGCCTAGCACTGAGAAAAAACTAATGCAGAGACTCATAAATGGGGCAGCTGAAAAAATCCACACTCGAGTTAAGAATAAGCTCCTAAGAGGTCTACAGTTTAGTAGAAGAAAAATTACAGCAAACTTTATTGGTCAGCAATGGCAAGAGGCTAGTAGGAAACAAAACAAAACAAAACACAAAAACAAACAAACAAACAAAGAGAACAAAAAATCCAAACCACTCTAAAAATGCTTTATTGATAACAAAACCTTGGGTATTATTCTTGGAATGAAAGCTCTGGCTTAAAATAGCTTCAGTGTGTATCTGAGTCAAAATGGAGAAGTGAACAGAGGAAAACAACTATTCCTAGTTGTATTTAAGATCTCCTGATGTTTGACTAATTGCTAGCTATTCCTGAAAGTAGGACAGGACTTTTTCTGCATTAAGTAGCAGTCTTAATATTTGAGTGATTTGGTACCGCGTGTTCACCAATTCGTCTGACGTGTGCTTCTGCTAATGTATGTAATATAAACATTTATTATTTGTCTTTATTTCTAAGATAATTCTGATGTTTGTCTTTATTATACACACAAAAAATATACATATTATACTTATGCCTTTATATATGAGTATGTCTGGAATACGAATGGTAGAAATAAAGAGTGGAAAAAACCAGGTATATTTTGTATTCATTGGAAAGGCCTCATGCATACTTTTTGTAGAATGGGTAATGAATAAATGCTTACATATGTTATTACTGTTTATTAAATGCAACAAAATAAATTAGCTTGGACTATAAAATTTCCCTTGATTGTGAGAAAATACCAGACAAAATATATATAGGTAAAATTCTTTTTGATTTTTTGTGTAACCATCTTATGCATTGAATGAGCTTAGGAGGCAGAGTGAATGTGGGAGCTGTAAGAAGAGCATGTGATTAGGTAACTGAAAGCTGCTTTCCAATATCCACAGTGACAGAATTACAGTTTTTCAGGAAATTCTAAATGTGTCAATTCCTTATTTTGACATGCCTGACTTTGTTATCTAAGTATTATCTTTTACAATTTAACTTTTTGTTTTATTGAGCTCTATTTTATAGAACTTTATTTTATTTTACAGAGCTTTCAATGAATCAAATAAAGGACTTTCATTAAGGGGAAGGGTTAAAAATAAATACACATAAGTTGGATCCTCAGCTTTTAAGATATTTAGACCTTGACTTAATGAGGTTGTGAGCAACCTGATTTAACTTTGAAGTTAGACCTGCCATGAGCAGAGGGTTGAACCAAAGGACCTTCAGAGGTTCCTTCCAGCCCCAATTACGCTGTATTGTGTGATAACAGATCCTGTCTGAACAACATCAAAGAAGTGAAGATCATCTTTTTTTGGCTCCTTACAGAACTGGTTATTTTGATTATCATCTGCAGGTTGTTATTGGTAGTGTGTAAAGCAGAGTATGTGGCAGGGGTGAAGGGTGGAATGAATAAGAGGCACCACTGGATTCAGGGGTCAAATTAGTAACTAGGAATAGACCACTTTTTTCCACTTTTATTACTCTCTTTTATTTGGTCCTATTACTTCCCTCCATGCCATGCATAAGGTTGTGAATGAGACCTGAAAGACCAGTCAGAGCCTCTCAGACTTCCTTCTTCTTACATCTCTTTCTCAGCCACTGATGTATTTATAGTTCATCATTTGCCACTGTGCTTGTTTCCAAGGCATTAGCATCAGCCCAGCCCATAGATTAGGATGTTAATGTTCAGTTCTTACCTTGGTCAGTTTAGTACATCTTTCCTGAGGAAACAAGCTAAAAAAAAAAAAAAAGACACAACCACACCTGAGCAAAGGAAAAAAAGATACCTCTCAAACCCCTGAACTTCTCCATATCCAATTTCAGATACTGATGGCAAACATTAAGAGGTGTCAGAACTTCTCAAGATCCCTTAAAATCATTTATGATAAAAAATGTTAAGCAAACTTATCAGAAAGTCACTACCAGATTACTTGAAAATTAAGATAGAGTCACTAAACACGCCATGAGATGTGTAAATTGTGATTTGGAATTAGGCAAACTTGATGTGTCCATACACGCATACATACTCAAATGCACACACACAAGAATGTGTAGAAGGAAAATATAATATTACATAATTCGAAGTGAACAATTATTTTTGTAAGACTGCTATATAGTTTTCTTACAAAGTATGTACTGGTGGTAGAAATTTTTAAAAAATGATCCACAAAAACAAACAAACAAAAAAACAACCAAAAGAACATCCAAACAGAAAACCAAGCAAACAAAAACAAAACAAAACAAACACCACAAAACCCACAAAGGATGAGAATGCAAATGGGAGTTTATATAACACAGACCTTTTATATTAGAGTAAAAAAGATGTGCTTTCCTGTAAATCCCGATTACTTAAAATGCAATTGCATGATAAATTAGCATCAGAATTAATATACAGAAAAGCAGATTTGTTGGTAGTCCTAAAACATGATGTGAGACCATAAAACTCCAGGATGACCTGAGAAATCCAGAGATCACTTTGGATTTATGAAGTGCATAACAGTCACTTCTATAGTCAATAATATAAACTTCATATCTGTAAATCTATCTATCACTACTACTACAAATGTAATTCATTATGACAAATAGAAACAAATAAAGGTAATTTAGAAAAAAAAAAACAGATGGATACTTTCTATGGTAATGTTTTATGCCAGCCTGTGGTATTACAACTACCCATTTTACACATTTGACTAATTTATGAATAGTGTGTATATGGAAGGGCACCAAATGATCCTGACAGTTTAAAAATGCCTTCCTGCTAAAGCAGAAGTTAATATAAAAATGTAGTGAAGTACTATATGTACTGTATTTATCATGTTATCACACAGTCATTCATTATTGGAAGAAAGAACTTCTTCAATGAAAAGCACATAGTTTTAGAGCATGCGACACTTTTCACTGAAATATGGCATTGACTCTTAACCACTTAATCAGATTTTCTTTTCAGAAGACCATTGCAACTTCTATTAAAATTAGAGCAAAAAAAATCTGAAAGAGAATGTATATATTATGTTGCAATATGAGTGTTTCTTACTGTGGTGTTGGAAAAGATTGAGGCATTTAATACTGGAGGAGTTAACAGACTGTGGCATCACAGCCAGTCTGAGTTTTCATAAATGCAGTCAAAGTTTCTTGGCAGATACTGCTGAAATAATATGTATTGTGGGATTTTAACAATGTCATTTGAATTATTGTAGGGAAATGAATCTCTCTTTTTCATTGCAGTTTACATTTCTGTATTTCTATATTTCTAACTGTTACAATGGACGGGATTTGTAAGAATAAAGATGGATGTGAAATTCTGACACATTCTAAAAATTCTTTTTTTTCTTTCTTTATTAAATTTATTTAAAATGTCTTCACCTATCACTTTTAAATATAAAAAATTACCATATGGAATAGGTCCTTTCGCTCAGACAAACTCATCACAGAACTCAATTGTAGGAAAAAATATTGGGAAGAGGTATCCATATTTAATTAAGTTTCACACTCTTTCCTGCCAGAGTTCAGCAGCTCTTACAAATAGACATATTTTGGAATTATGCCACCTTTTAAACAAACACCACCTGTCTCTCTGTGGGAGACAAGGAGATATCCATCGGACTTGATAAGTTGTGAATCCTCTAAATATAGTGAGAAAACTATTATGTGAGTTGAAAGCAAGGGGTAAAAGGAAGACTCTGCAAATTAAACACCCTTATTTTGTGGTAATGTCCATCTCAAAGTATCTAATTCACGGAGACACTATTCTAATAGTTTCCAGCAGCTTCAAGTACTGTGGATATCATCCACTGTTTTACTGGAATTTCTGCCTTCTCCTAGTCTGGCTCCAGACTTCTCTGAGACACCAGGTTTTTTAAATCTATTGCAGTTTTCTTGTTCCTTTTTCTTTCTTTATTAAAACCCATAAATTTCCTTCAAGGAAGCTGTTCAAAAGATGTTCAAAAGTCAGAATTTCTTTTCAGCACTGTTCCCCTCCCCATCCCACACGCCCACCCCTACCCAAAAAAAAACCAAACCAGGAACTAAAAAAGAGTGCTAATTATGAATGCAAAGTAGAGATTTCTCAGAGAAAGTCTGAATTGACTTTCATCGCTTTACCTACAGATGTTTCAACCTGACCTCAACTTTGTGAGCTGTGGATACTGCTTACAGTGAATCAAGATCAGATAGAAGAAGTATCTTGGGAACTTGGGTGAAGGAGTCAGAGTAGTTCCATAGAGTGGAACTCACATCTGTAAAAAGCCTGAAAGTCCCTCAGAGGGTTCAAGATCTTCCATTCAGTCTTCTCTCTCTCAGTCTACTGAAAGCTCTTACCAACTTGCAAGTAGTGACACTCTTCCTTGAGTAGCTTCCACCGTGCAACACCATTTTTCCACCTATCAAACTACTTAAGGCACAGATCACTGAGGTACCATTACCAAGCTGGATCTTGAGAAAATGTATACAGTCCAAAGGAAATTTTTCCCATTTCTGTCTGAAGGTTCCACTGAATAACCTAGCTTAAGGATTCAGATCTTTAAGAAGTTGCATATGTAGATATGTAGCAGTGAGTGTTTCCCTCTGATGCTGTACTGTGTAATAAATGTTCACTGGTACCCAGTCCTGGATTTTCTCAGTGTCTCTCCAGTGAAGAGACCAGGGAAACTGGAAACGCATAGGAGCTTTTAACAAAAATTGTAACTGCTTATAAATAAACATTTTGCTACCTACAAAATCCAAGCAGAATTATTTATGAGCTCTTCTGAATCATAAGATAAATAGATGTTACATAAAGTTGTTTAAAGTAGGGCTTTTTCACCAATAGAAGGAATAGAAAACTCATTCCATCAGGGATGTTATTGTATGTTACAGTATGGGGTTTTTTTGAGTCATATTATATGATTTTTCCATAGGTTTTAACAGGAGAGAGAAAATTATCTTGACTATAGGGTTTTGACGTATTATAGGAGATTGCAGTAGTCTGCGCAAGAAGCATACAACAAATGCGTCTCTATTTTCAAATTTTGAGGATAAAAATGCACACAGCATTTTTTACCTCAGACCACCAGTTGCACTGAAGGTGGGTCTTGGAGGGAAAGGGGATGTGGCTTCCGGCAGAACTTGCCACTATTATTCCTATTTAAGGTAAATAATATTTGTCAACAATTAGGATGACAGACAAAATTGGCTTAAATGATTGATCTACTCTTACAGTGACGTAACAGCTAATGAACCTAGCGGTATAGGTTAGAAAGTCATAATGAAAATGAATAGCATTATGAAAATTTATATCAAGTCAAAGAATGGGGGGGGAGTGTCAATCTTAACAGTAAATTCTCTTTTTCTTAAGAATGGCTCTTTTGACAAAAAGAAGTTAAAAGGGACAGATCAGATACCTTTGGAAGCTATTCCCTTTCTAGTTTTAACACAGAAAACTGCTGCTAACAGGAGTTATAGGGACTTTTGTATTAAAAATCTGAGTTTTCTTCCAGTGAAATGTGTTATGTAATGTTCTTTACAGTTGAAATGCAGCTGTGTGAACTACAGAGAAGATTAACAGTTTGGAAAGGATGAACAAAGTCTGGTAAAACAATTTTGTATAAGGTAAGAATTAATTATGCATATATCACACAAGATTTTTGCTCTTGGATATATTAATGCATTAAGCTTGAGAGTTCTTTCATACTCTAGGGCCTGGGCTGCCTCTGATTGCCCTCCAGCCTATACTGGAGTGAAATGGGAATATGCATGAGCCTTTTTTGCCATCAGAGGAAAACAAACTTGCAAAGTCAAAGCATTGATGCCGCTTTTGATTTTGTTATCAAGACAGTACTTACCTGATTATGTTTAGTTTGTTGTATGAGGGATACTTTTTGATGTCTAGTTTATTTAAGTTTTTCTACTTACTTATGTGTGTAAGAATGGGTAATCTCCTCCGATAACTACACTTTATGCTTATCAAAGGTAGCTACACTATACCTCTGCAAGAAACGCAGTAGTTCTGAGGAGTTTTAATGTGCTGTGAATGCACAGTGACAGTAACATAACTGAGGAGCTTTGAACTGCTCATTGCATTCAGAATTTTCGTCATCTGACATGGGACAACCACAGTATTTTGCTTCCTCTAGTGTCAGAGTAGGTAAGGATGTTATCTTGGAAGGTTTTACTACCAGTGTTAGAGATTTTCTCAATATTTATTTCCTATTAAAAAAAGGAACACAGACATTAGTAGGACTCACATAATTGTTATACTCCGTTTCTTTTCATTTTATGAGTAATTCACTTTTAGTCAAAAATAAAGACCCTTTTAAAAGCCAGACCTTGCAGACTCTGATTTCTATTCCACAGTTACTATGTATAAATTTATTTTGCATAAGCATACTTTTTCAAGCAATATTAAGCACTCAAGACACAGATCACGCCACTGCCTTTCTTAGTGTGTTTACATTTTCTAAGATCAGAGAGCAGGCTGTCATAGTGGTTGACAAGTGTGCTGCTTCAATTCAGCATTTCTAGAATTCTCCTCTAACATCTATCATCTCTCAAGCATAATCAGGAAGGAAATTATCTTGTCAGAAGCTTCATAGTTAGCTTCCTCTCTACAAGATTGCAGGTTTCCATAGTGTTTGTTTTTTTCTCAATGCAAATTATCTGGATACCCCGCCCTTCCCATTTACTAACTCATTTTGAGTAGAATTGGAAATAAAATTTGCAGTTTGATATGCAACCATGTTACAGCAGAAAGTATGGTGTGTCCAAGCTCAGAGACTTCTACCACCAGATTCCTGGTTTTATTTCCATCACCACTATAATCAATATCCTGCTTTCATTAGTTGTAGGTAGATGGGATCTTTTCTTTGAAGAAAGGGAAAAAACAAAAGGGTGAGAAATGAAGACATGAAATGCTGTAATTCAGCCTTCATTGAAAGGAAACCCCTTCTTCAGGATTTCCCAGCAAAGTCCATGTTACAAGGACTTAATGATTAGAGTATGCTGTAGGAGATGTAAGTGGCTCAGCAGCTGCTGTTTGTCAGAAAGGTTTGAATGGAAGAGATGCCTAAAAATGACTTCTTAGGTGATGTGACCAGGACAGCTAAAATAGCCTGTTGAGGGACTCTTGAATGGAGAATTAAGAGACAGTATACATTTCTTACAGCTCTTAAATTGGATGGACAGCAGCATAACACAGCTTTGAAAACAGGAGAGAAAAAAAGTTAAATATACTTTATCTTTTTTAAGAAATGTGCCTTCTCATTGTGCAGTCAAGTGAGTTAGGGCAAAGGTTACCAAAGGCAATGTGCTTCCATAAAAGAGCAGAAAAGAATAAATAATTAACCATTGTCAGTCTTAGGGAAGTAATGTGGACCTTCCGTAGCATCAAACATCTGGGTTTCCAAATGGTCTCAATTCCTTACTTTGGAATTAGGATGATTACATACCCTGTTTGACCTTGGATTGGAAGGGAAAAAGTCATAATTCTGCTGGTTTTGGATTGGGTCTGGAAAGACAATGGGAAAAGGAAGCAAATGAAGAGCCTGCATTGAGTTTATTGCATTTTGGATGACTGGATCCTGTTTCACTGTTTGAATCCTGCCACTGAAATCTGTACAAGCTCTTGAGCAGTTCCATTCCTCTTGCGTAACTCAAGGTAAGGAAAAATGGCAAAGGGGAATTCCTGATACATGTCCTCATGCAGAAACACTTTTGAAAGGTCAGCTTCTCCTGAATCAGAACAGAAATAGTTTTGTCATATCTTTGTCAGTCATTTTGAATTCTGTCAGTTTTTTCTACTGGCATGCTACAAGCTGGTTATTACATATAGCCATGGTTGGTGCATCATATCATACTTTGGTCATGAAGTACAGGAAGTCCTCTGTCATAGGGGAATACCATAGGAATACTGTGAAACACTGATGTGTTTAAAAAACATGTAGATGAGGCACTTTGGGACATGGTCTAGTCATGATGGAGGTGCTGGGTACAAGGTTGGACTTGATGATCGTGGAGGTCTTTTCCAACCTTTATGATTCGATCAATCTATATTCTTTTAAAAACTCTTTTTCTTATGCTGGAGGAAATAACAGAATCACCAACTTCAAGTCCTACTGGACTGAGACTTTTTCAAATGTTAAAAAGTGGAAATAATCTTTGTTCTTGCCTCTCTTTAGAACCTTGAGATTTTAGATGTAACCCTTTCAGTTATTTTTACATGATCAAAATATGTCTTCTGTTTGTTTGTTAATCTTACATAAAAGCTGAATAAAATATGAATCAGTGGTTTGGACACTAGCCTAAAGGGCTTGGAAAAACCTGAGTGCATGCACTTGATTTGCTGTGTGACCTTACACTTCTTGATCTGCCCATGCCTTTGGTTCTTCACTTCTTCACATTAAGGTTTGTGAAATGCTTTGATATTAAAATCTGCATGGCTGATATAAAATAATGTAAGAAAATAGCTAACAGCCATTACTCTGGTAGATGAAACTTTAAGAAAAACACCATATGTTTTGATACAATAACACCATGAAAAGTGTCAGTATGACAATACTGACTGTGTTTGCATGTCTTCAGGACAGACTCCCCAGACATCACCCACACAATTTCTTCAAGTGTCCTGAAAAAAAGATCCAAGTAATGAGGAATTACCAGGCATTTAAATATATGTATTTAAGAATAAAAAATAAAATGATTGCTTTAGTTCAAGGGTTTTATGGAGGAAGAATGCAACACACCGCATAAAGAAAAATCTGGACACTAAGGGGCTTTTTTTCAGGTGTTCCTGTTGGGGCTACCTATGAAGAGAGCATTAAGATGATCATAGAAGCATAGAATCATTCTGGCTGGAAGAGACCTTAAAGATCATCAAGTCCAACCTTATTCCTAGCCCTATGAAAACAACTAAGCCATGTCCCTAATAAGCACAACATCTACCCAGCTCTTAAATACCTCCAAAATTGGTGACTCCACCACCTCCTTAGGCAGGCTATTCCAATGCCTGACAAACCTTTCAGTAAAGAAATTCTTCCTAATATTCAGCACGAACCTCCACTCTGGTTCCATTGCTTGTCACTAGGAAGAACAGACCAACTCTTGACTAGCTACAACTATCCTTCAGGTAGCTGTACAGAGCAATAACGTCTCCCCTCAGCCTTCTCAAGGCTGAACAGCCCCAGATCCTTCAGCATTTCCTCATAAGAGACATGCTGCAAACCCTTCGCTAGCTTAGTAGCCCATCCCTGTACCCTCTCCAGCATCTCAATGTCCTTCTTGTAGAGAGGGGCCCAAACCAGGACACAGTATTTGAGGTGCAGCCTCACCAAAGCTGAGTACAGAGGAATGATTATGTCCCTGCTCCTTATGACAACACTATTCCTAATGCAGGCCAAGATGCTGTTGGCCTTCTTGACCACCTGGGCACACTGCTGGCTCATGTTCAGCCTACTGTCAACCAACACCCGCAAGTCCTTCTCTACCTGGCAGCTCTCCAGCCACTCCTCCCCAAGCCTGTAGCGCTGCTGGGGGTTGTTGTGGCCGAAGTGCAGGGCCTGGCATTTGGCCTTATTAAAACTCATGGAATTGGCCTTGGGCCAGCGATTCAGCCTATATAGATTTCTCCGTTGAGTTTCCCTACCTGCAAGCATATTGACACTTCTGTTGTTGGCTAGGGCCTGGCGATCGCAAGAATATCGCGATGTACGGAAAGCTAGAACCCCACTCCCTATAGCCTGATAGCTAACAGCGCTTAGTTATGATGCAAGCAGACGGAAGTGACATTGTAAACCCGGGTTATAAAGTGCCGTGTCGCTCACCAATAAACGCCATTTTGCCACCCACCACATTGGTGTCAGGTGCTGATGGACCGCGCGGTTATTGGGCGATAGCTGTGCGTTTTCTGAACCAGGTCGCCACACCTATGACAGGCAACACACTTCCACCCAGCTTGATGTCATCTGCAAACTTAATAAAGGTGCACTTTATCCCCTAATCCAAATCACTGATGAAGCTGTTAAACAGGAATGGCCCCAGCACCGACCCCTGGGCGACACCACTTTATGACTAGGCACCAACTGGATTTAACTCCATTGACCAAAACTCTTTGGACTTGTCCATCTAACCAGTTTTTTACCCAGGAAAGTATATGCCCATCCAAGCCAAGAGCAGTCAATTTATCTAATAGAACGCTGTGGGAAAGAGTGTCAATGCCTTACTAAGTCAAGATAGATAACATCCACAGCCTTACCTTCATTCAACAAGTGGCTCACCCTGTCACAGAGGATCTTCATTTGTTTGTCTATTTTTGCACTCATGACAGTATACAAGGGTCCTTGAGATGAGAAAGGTTCGGTACCTTTCTTTCTTTCTTTCTTTCTTTCTTTCTTTCTTTCTTTCTTTCTTTCTTTCTTTCTTTCTTTCTTTCTTTCTTT
>JANHFX010023383.1:4362-57703 GCA_027560015.1 Chloroceryle amazona | reverse complement strand
TATTCAGCCTCTTGAATGTATGGAAAAATTCGACAAGAAAAGGTAAAATAGAACATATGTCAGATTTCAGTTTTTTGCCACATAACCTGTATAATGGAATGCCTGCATAATTTTACCTCATTTACTCAAGTGCTTGTAAAACAATTCAGAAAAAAACAACTATACTAATAATCTTTGGAAATTCAAATGAAAACATAACGCATACGAATCATTTCACATTATTTATACAGGAGAGTATAAAATATGATAAAAGCAACATTCATGTTTTATCCAGAAAGAAACTGATTTTTCAACAGCAACAACAATCATACCATATCAAATCAAAACAATCCCTCAGACCATATTTGAAGACCCCTGAACTAGCATAAAAACATTGTTTTCAAAATTTATTTTTAACTTTCATTCCAAAATTCAGCTATTTGTTCTGATTCAGAGATGTGCATGCTGGCTGGAAAAAAATGGCAAACCTATGATTTCTGAAACTCTTAGAGTTATAAAGGATTTTTTAGGAATAAGAGCAAGGAAAGTTTCTAAATTATATGTAATTCTAATCAGACACATATTAACTACATAAATCTTATAGAAGTAATGAGTTCCATTTCATCATAAATCCTGTAAACATTCATCAACTAAATTATGGTGCTTTGAAGCCCCCAAAACAAGGAGGACATGGACCTGTTGGAATGGGTCCAGAGGAAGGCCATGAAGATCATCAGAGGGCTGGAATGCCTCTCCTACACAGACAGGCTGAAAGAGTTGGGTACATTCAGCCTCCATGGAAACGTTATTGGGCCTTCCAGTACCTGAAGGGGAAGGAGGCCTACAAGTAAGTTGGGGAGGGACCATTTACAAGGGCTTGTAGTGATAGGATGAGGGGTAATGGCTTCAAACTGGAAGAGTGTAGAATTAGATTAGAAATTAGGAAGTTGTTCTTCACTCTGAGGGCAGTGAGACACTGGAACAGGTTGCTGAGGGATGCTGTGGATGCTCCATCACTAGATGTGTTCAAGACCATATTGGATGGGGCTTTGAGCAGCCTGATCTAATAGGAGGTGTCCTGGCCCATGGCTGGGGGAAACTAGATGATATTTGTCCTTTCCAACCTAAACCATTCTGTGAAATCCAACTCCCTGACCTCACTTCCCCTCACCCCCCCACTCCCCACCCCCCAAAAAAAAAAAAAAAACACATGGTATTGTTAGGGTTCAAAGACTTATGAATGTTCTGGGTTAAAAGGATTCGGGGGGGGGGGGTTGGAGGGAGAAGTTGTTACACTAAGAAATGTATACTAAAGTACCTTTGAATGCTAGCTATTAAAAGCTGATTATTCACAAATATACTAGAAAGTGTTAAAATATAGTTTCTTACACTAGATTGATTTTTCTTTGCATAGGTGCAATGATAAAAGAAGGATGCAGCAATGTTACACATATTTCAGTCACATCAATGCAAAGCAGACAGTTGTTATTTCAATAGTTCAACATATAATGCAAATTTCACCACACAAGTTCCATTCTTTCTTTTGAAACTATTCAATGTAATAATATTGGATACCACTAGGATAAATAATCCTTTAGGTTTATAAGCCAGCTAGGTGATAAAACTTTTTCAATATCAAAACTTGTCTGTGACTGAAGGAGAGAAAATATCACCTGAATTTGATTAGTCCTGCAAATATGTTCAGAAACACTAATACAAGTCAAGTTTGATTAAGTATTAAAAAATCAAAAAATCTTCTATGCTGCTGTAGAAGTTCTATCTACTACTCTATCCTTTATTTAAGCAACTTTGGTAAATCAAAATAGACAGAATCTAGAAACACATTAGAAGTCAGTCACTCTCCATCAACTGTGGAGAGCTTAATCATATCAGTACCTCCTCATGTAGTTATTAATGGCAGCACATTTCAATAAAATTGCATCAAAGCAATTAATTAATTACTTAAAAACACCTAAGCAGTCTATCCAATCAGGAAACACATACAAACTCTGAAGAAGCAAGAGAATTAGCTGACTGATGTGGGTACTACAATCTGAACAAAGTTATACCAATTTCCAGTGATGTCCAAGCATGACATGTTGAACACACCAAATTTTCCACATTCTACTGAGAATTTGCCAGTAAGAGCTGGAGTACTGGACTTCAGTCACAAAACTCGCTTTGGTGTTTGACCCTGCTGATGTACAACCCCAATGGTAACCAGTACCAGTGTGAAGCTCCAGAGTACAAGATACTGCACTGGTTTTACTGCCTTTGAGTCACTGAATAGAAAACCACATTTAATCACAATTTTCAAAACAGTTACTTCAAACCTTAAAATTAAGTTCTCATGTGCTGTGTTATGGCAAACTCTACAAACTGACAGATGAAATCCTGGCTGAAACTCAAGTGTATGCTGCTTTGTTTTGCCGTTAAGGTGTTGTGCATAGGATGAACTACCATAAAATTTTACCTTGAGTTTTCCCTCTCTCACTAATTTTAATATCTGCACTGCTGATATCAATCTTCAAAAGGTTTTCAGTGAACACCTTTTTTACCCAAACAGTAACCTGAAGTACAGTTTTTATAAAAAAACCCCAAACAGATAAATGCATTCTTTGCTTTAACATATGAATAGAGGCTCACACTATTACACAAGAAACACGGGGCGGGAGGTGCGTGTTAGACACAAACTCTAGCCAACATGCCCTGTGGTATCCCGTTTATCTGATAATATTAGCATATTAGTAGTTACTGTGACCTATCACAAATGAATATAGCAATTGACTATATTCAACCACAGGACCTAACTCAACCACAACGTACAATTTCATATTATGCAGGTTTCTGCTGATTTAATATTCACACACTAAGATAACTTTACGTTTTCCACATATGTTTGAAGACAGTCCAACCTGGATAAAAGCAGAAGTTTCAAGCTCTTCAACTCAATTCTTTGCACACTACCATCTTGAACAGGCAAATCAGGAACATACTTCTGGAATGAAAACTGTTTCAGGACTACTAGATAAACCAAGTGAGGCACAGAAACCTTCCCAGAGGTGTGCTCAGTAGAAATCAGCTTGGCAACAGAGTATTTTACAAACCTCTCAAACATCTCAGAGGCTGAAATGCGAATTCTAGATGCGGGACACATGGATTTGCAACTCCACTTTACAAAGACAGAATTTAGAAACTAATTAATGATAGCAGTCAGCATAATCTAATGGTTGTTCTTGTGTAAAAGCTTAGCTGTGCATGATACTTTTGTATGCTAAATGTGGAGTGATTCAGCTTGGGTTTCATGAAGTGGTAACTTGATAGCAGCTATGCTGGAACATGTTACCACAGATCTAATTTTGCAAGTGTTAATTCTGCTTTGATCAGTTGCTAAGTTGAGAAGATAATTGAGGGACAGTGAATATCTGGAGGTGACTACACAGGACACATTCAAAATACAAACAAGCTATGTAAACAAGAGCAGCTCATCTTTAATAAACAGAGAATGGCAGTACTCCCTATAAAGGGACTAAGTACCAGCAATGCCACCACAGTGTGCTAATCATGTGCACACCCTTCAGCAGCCATTGGTAGGCTAAGCTTAATATATGCCACAAAAAACATTTGATGAATAGACAGCAACATCTGCCATAGATGCAAATCAGCCTACCCAGTTTCTATTTTCAGCAATATGATGCTTTACTACACTTGGAAAAGACAACAGGAAAAAAAAAAATAAATCCATTTGCTTGTGTAAACTATGCAGAATGTTAAAATACCTATTCAAAACAAGTAATACAAAGTTCCACTCATGGCATTGGATAGAGGTACAGGTTTTATTTGGCAGAATGGAAAAAAATAATTTATCATCTAGACACAGGTCATTTCACATAAGGAGAGAAACTGTGCAATGACTTGCAGAGGTGCAGAAAAGTCTTTAACATACTAAAGAAGGAAGGCAGTCACTGCCTTCACAAATGCAGCTAAGGACCATCTTAGTCCCTCAGAGTATAAAGGCACCACAAAAGTGCTCAGTGATATCCACTCCCACAGCTGAAGCCACCTTTGTTGACAATGAATACTATCTAGGAGGAGTTTTCCTAATGGCACACATGAGCCTGAACCTCCTCCAAGATGCTGATGATGACAGAAAAGTCATCAATCTCAACTCACAAAAGTGGAAGAGACTTCAGTGGTTGATTGGAGCCATAAAGGTTACTAGGCTGAAAAAACCCCCACAACTCAACCACAATGCCACAAGCACAAGACAGACACTCAAATTTGTTATACCTAAAGCCCCCTCACACCACACACACACAAATGTATCACATTATACATTTACTTCATAAAACCTTCCTTGCCATTTCTTCCTGTGCACAGGGAGAACTGCACACAAAAAAATGCTCTAAATACCTCCAAGTAATTCTAAGAGTATTCAGTATGACAGTGATGAGGAGTGTATCGTATTAATAGACCACAGAATTTTACTCACACTTTTTTAGCTTAAATATCAACAACCGAAAAGTAAATAATTCTTGTTGGTTGGCAGGTAAATAAAATTGTAGTTTTATTTATGTTTACAACGTACAATTGGGGAAAAAATAATATTATTTTGAGGTTACCCTAGAAAGGAATCATTGTTTGAGTTAGTCAAAGATCTAAACTTTTGACTTGCAGACCAATTCCTGTTGTTTCTCTGGAAAGACTTATTTTTTAGTAGTTGATGTTAATGTTACAAGAAGATTGTCATATTTTTAAACAGCTGCAATTAAGATGCTGCAATATTTTATGAAAGACATCCAGGTATTGTATATCTCCCAGTGACTTCAACTAGCACGTCTTTCTCACTCCTGCTAGCTTCTGTAGTACTGAATTCTGCATACTGCAAGCATATTTCCTTTGCTTAGGCATAACAGAAAATAAACTGAAAAGAGAACCAAATAATTTATGCTTTCACTATGAATATACATAATTCTAAAGTAATTGCAATTCACTGACATCATCACCACTTAGATGACTAGTATAGCACTGCTTAGATGATCAGTATAGCACTTCTCTACTCACGTTTGTTTTGTACTCTGGAATTATCTTTAGTCATTTTTTAATTCTAGGTGTGCATATACTACATACAGGCATACACATCCCTATAAAAGATTATAAATTGACTATTTAACCTGTTAGACAAAAGACTAATAATCAAACTTTTCTGAAAAATCAAATAATGCTTTGAACAATAGTTTTAATAATAGATTAAGTCATTTCTTTATCCTTGAAAGCCCAGTTATGAAGAAATAGGCCTGGAATCAGTTCCACATGCCCATTAAACTGCATGCAGAACTTGCATTTTTTTTTTATTTTACAGTTGTGTAATAGCATACTCTGCTTAATTTAAAATATCTCCTTGGGTTATTACCCTCAGACACTGCTTTGGACTTAGCTCCCTTTTCTGTTTCTTTCATTACTGAAATTCTTAAAAGCATTTCAGCAGTTTCCTCTGATAAAATTTTACCACCTCTTATAAATATATCAGAGCTTTTTCCTTGTCCATGCCCTTTATATATGACCACAATCTCCTAACATTCCAAAGAACTGGGTTCTTAGTGCTGCTTAGATCTTACTTTCTTTTGGTGTATGAGATTTATTACCTGTGAAATATTTTATTACCCTATTTACTGGCTTCTGTGTCCCATTCTGGGAAAGTAGGCAGACCAGCTACAGCCACCCCTAAAGACAACAACATTAATGACTCCAGCTGATGTTCCTACTCTTCCAGCTAATGGAAATGTGAGCCCTGTTCCTGCAAGCAGCATGTTTCCTGAAGTACTGCCCCAGCTCACTCCAAGTGCTCATTACCTGGGGCAAAGCCAGACACTATACCCTGGCCTGTTTCACAAAATTGTGTAAGACAACACTCAGCTGCCTACCTAAGAAAAAGAAGTCATTTGTATTTTCCCTAAACAGGCCTACTCAACATAAAACCAAGTGAGCTATAAGAAAGAAAAACACACCCTAATTCTTAATCACTCCAAGTAAGTGTCTTAAAACAAAGATAGCTCCATAATAGGAAAATAAAAATCAGAATCAATACATTTCTGTAAAACCTTTAATTTAAGGATCTCCAAGTCATTTAAAAGGATTAATTCACAGAGACTTTCAACATATCTTGTCTTTGTTCACATAGCACTGAAAAAGGAATTTTGCTCACAAATTTGACATGCATAAAACCAATAAAACACATTTTAAAAAAGGAATGTTTTGGAACAAAGCTACATTTCCTTCACCTAGCAATATGAAATTTGCCATTCAATTATCAAATAAACAACCAAAAAGAGAATTCATGCGACAAATACTTATGACTAAGAAATTCAATTTCCCCCTTAAGCACAGAGAAATAGGTGCCAAACTTGAAAGAAAACATCCTGCTACTAGCTCCTTCCAATAAGAGTGCCATCCCAGTCCTATCAGCAGTCATTTCAACTTCCTTGACAGTCTCTTGTAGATACTTACATTCTGTTTAACTAGGATATATGAACCAACTGTTTAACACCATTCCAGAGTTCCAATCAAAAAATGTTTTCTCAATGTTGGGCAGATGAAAGAATGAACAAGCAGTGTACAAGGACACTGATCATTGTGAGCAGCTTACAAATATGTGTCAAGAAACTCCAAATTAATGCAATTGCATATTTATTTCTATTGAAATAAAACTGAAGTTTAAGATTCAGCAAGCATCAAATTTGGATTCTCTGAATTCATCATCAAGGACCTGGAATTAGGTTGTTGAAAATCTGGGCATGTTCAACATGCATCACATTCTGAGAAGGGGAGTTAAGAGGTCCATGACCTCTTCCTATTTCATTCTTCATAGCCTGTTAGACTGCATACTCATTTCCTGAGGGTGGTTCATCAATTAATTCTTCCATTTCAAAACAAGTGCCCGCATGGCTAAGTTTTACTTGCAATATACGAAAATAAACAACTAGCAACTTGTGTAAGGAAAAATACCAACTTTTTATAGCTGTCTTATTAACATATCAGCTACATTGTGCGTAGCCTATTAAAAACAAAATAAAACAAACCAAAACCTCTGCCCAAGCAAAAGGCTGTCCTACAAGAACAAACTTCCCTTCTTCCAAGTCACTCTACTGTCCTCATGCATTATGTTTCAAGGCAGATTTTGAAATTTGGGGATAAGTCTTTCCCATAATATAACTGTGGAGCTTAAGACATGCTGCAGTACAAATAATCATTCAGTTAATTACCATAACACAAAATACAACAAGCTCCGAGAAGAACAACTCTCATTTGTAGAAAATGATCATGATTATTCCTATGCCAAGACTAAAAATTTGTCTTAAAAACAACAATAAAAAAACAGTGCAATCTAAAAATCTTGTTTAAGATTAGCCTTGCTACAAAGCTATATGGAACAATTACATAATTTTTTTGATCTTGAAATCAAGACATACAGTACCTAAGTAAGAAAGATTTCCTTATTGGCCATTCATTGGCCAGCAGGTCTTTTTCATTATAATTCATGATTTTATTTTTTTTTTTTTAAGGCATTTTATTAAGCCTCCATGCTCCACATCCTCTCCAATTCTTATTAACATTTTCAGACCTTACGGTGAGGCTCACAAGAGGCAGTGTAGAATTGACAACCAGAGGCACAGAAATCTAGCAAGAAATTATTATGCAAATGTGTCTAGGAGAAGATAACATTAATAAATATTTGCTGATGGGCCTTTTGCTCCAGTAAGTGGCACATTTATAATGAAAACTTAACTGTAGCTTAAGCCAAAGATCAGAAGCCTCAGATGTACATGTGGCTGATGGATGACAAAAGAGGAAAATCACTCTTACGTGTTGTCATTTTAGAGGAACCAAGCCAAGCTCAGTACCCTAGATGAAAATATTTTCCTTGCAAATTCTCACATTCTATAAGTGTTTTATTTACAAAAAAAAGTCCTTGTGATCAGCAGTTGCTAGCAACTTCCACAACTGTGTTTCAAAATACTCAGATACACTCAGAGCTTAAACATGGAAGAAAAAGAAGGAAAAAAAAAAAGCCTGAACAGCTGTAAATTAACAAAAAACCACCTTTATACAAGTTAAACTTAATTCTGCAGCTACAGGAACACGTCAAAGGAAAGCAGAACTCTACTTGGGTTTGGAGTGTTTCCACTTCAGACACTGCTATGAGAGAACTTCGTTTTATAATATAAATATATATAATATAAACAACACTGTGATTTTCAGTTCTTAAGATACAAAATTGGAGCTTGTTTTTTTGAATTATTCATTGGCAGCACTCTGAAAATCCTGGATACAGGTACATAGATGGATATGGGGTCATCCTGATTCAGAAGTGGCAACAGCTTAAATAAAGGTCCAGTTTGTGATACAGAAACTGCAGAAATAAATTCCAAGCAGTATGTAAATTCATAGTGTTTTTCTACTCCCAGTTGTAGGACAAAGTTCCATATTAGGAAAAAAAAACAACCAAAACCAAACCAAACCAACCCAACCAACCAAAAAAACAAACAACCCCCCCCACACACACACAAAAACAAACACACACACACAAAAACACAAACAAAAACAAACAAACAAACAACAAAAAACAAACAAACAAACAAAACAAAAACAACAACAAAAAAACACACACACAAAAAAAACAACAACAAAAAAAAACCCCAAACAAACAAAAAAAACCACCACCACCACCACCACAAACGTGCTGGTAGTACACTCTTTTGGAGTCAGAAATCCTGAACGCCAGCTTGCAAGGTATTATAAAGTCAGTATTGTGTATTACAGTCACAGGCTTAAGAGCAAACCTGTTAACAGGGACATCTTGTCAAGACAGTTTTGCACAAATACTCTGTAAGCATTTTACCTTAACAGCAAGGAATTAGTCATCCAAATAAATTGGTATGTTTATGCTGTGCTTCCACTCTTACCACAAAGTACAGAAAGAAGTCTTTGTGGATTGATGGATGTGGGTGCTGGGGACACGCTCCAAAGGAGCTAAAGACATCCCAAGCACAATAGTCCTTAATATAACTATGTATGATATTGTCTTTAAACAATCCCAATGAAGTGGGAGAAAGACAATGGCTAATAGACATGCCTGTCAAGTACTAGTACTTGTGTATACCAAAATGGAGAAAGACTCAACATTACTTACATAGTAAAGATTCTGTATTCCCCATTTTCTGCACCTTCACTGAATGTTTGTCTTAGATAAAAGTATTTTAAATGAATAAATAAATAAATAAAGGGTGAAAGGATAAGTACACATCATATAAAGGGACTTGGACTAAAAGTACACCACCCCAATCCCCACAGTGCTATTAAGCTGAATACATTTGCAAAAAAAACAAAACCAAAACACAAACCAAAACCCAAAAACATATCAGTAAAATAACTTTGGATGAGAAAGATCACTGCACACCCTAGATGGTGTCAAGAAGTGGACAGAGAGCTGCTGCAGAGCTGCCTTTCAGTATTTAACATAAAATTTTAGAAACAGAGGTCAACCTCTACAGAAGAGCAGAACAAGCAGTATATAACACAAGCAAGGGATTTGACCTGGAAAATGACTGTCCTTTCACATGTGCTTAATGAGAAAACCTTGATCCTGACAGCTGAAAATTAACTGGAGGAGAGGAGAAGACAGCAAAGGTCCAGAAAAATCTAGAGAAGTATTGGTATCATGCTCATAACTTTGGGCTAAGAAAGAGATTATGAACTTGGCTCTGGCTGAAAGAGTATTTGTTACTGTTAGGAACATGGTGTGCAAACTGTAAAATGCAGGACCTAACAGTCCCCTATTGTGAAGGCAAAGTTGTCCTTCTCATGCACTGCAAGTCACAGGGACCACTGATGTGAATCATGACATTAAAAGAAAAAAAGTAATACCTACTCTTTTCAGATATTATACAATAAGTGCTTGTACTTGCACACTTAATACAAACAGCACTAGACTTTAAAATCAAGCTTCCTTGCCATTTTAAAAGAAGAACATGTCTAATAATAGAAGTACTTTATTAGTTGGGAAAGAAGGGCACCTCCTGGCTCATTAAAAGAAAATTCAAATTGGCAGTAAGATGCAGTTCTTGACTGTAAAGGTAAAGGGTCATTTAAACAATTTAACAGTGTAATAAGTCAAATCACCACATCCTGAAGTCCTTAAATTGAACCTGAATGTGTCTCTGAATAATGTTTTCTAGTTCAATTGCAGATTCATTGGACTTAACAGCAAGGACCAACATGTTAGGGAAAGCAATTTCTTCTACTAAAGGAATTAATGCTTGAGATTATTTGTCTGCTACTGTACAGGAAATAAGGCTTAGTGATTCCTTTGGTCCTCAGAGTCTGAGAGCCCCAGTGGATGCACTGATTCCCATTTTGTTTATACCAGAGAAGTCAGGCTAGACCATACATAGCTTATAAATTTGTTGACTTTCAAAGTTCTTAGTAACAAGTTCACTGTGATTAGTGTAACAAGAAGGTTTTTCTCATTATTTTCAGTTAATTGGTACATGTCCCTTCAGACTTCACTCTGGCAGCTGATTGCTCCACAGCAGTACGGTCACATTCCACTAATGTTCAGCAACAAAATCAAAGTGGGGAGAGGAAAAAAAAAAAAAAAAAAAAAGGAGAGGAAGAAAGAAGACCATTTCTACAAGATTGTGGTTACTCAAAGAGTCCTCCACTATCTGTCTGCACTGTTACTGGTTGTTGCTCTAAGAACTATGTAGCACCTGAAACCTTGAGTTTGCCATACAATTTCAACTGACCCTAGAACTGCTAAGGTAGGCAATAAAAAACATGTTTATGAAATAGATGGCCTAGAAAATAACACAGTGAGTAAAGGAATTTCAGTTTCAGGATAGGTAGCATATTTACAGTAGCACATAAGTCTCTTTCAAATTATCACCACTCAACTACCTACTAAAAGCTGCTATTTTGACATGTTTGAGGATATATCATTTCTAGCTAGATGTTTTTGACCGCTCAAAACAGAATAAAAGTTGACATTTTTTCACTCAGATTCCATGCACACTCCCTGTCTTACACATGGACACCTCATCCACTCTTTCTAAATGCCTCATGTTTTTCCAGCAGTACGCTTTTGCCACAGAGGGATTTCTGTTGAACAAACGAGGCACATCTTTCAGAGGGACAGGATCAGATCCTTTCTTACACAGTGCACAGCTGTTGGCTCTGAGAATGATAACCCCTCATACAGGATGGATGAGACACTGAGCAGACAAACAACCTGCTAATCGGCAGTCAGCAGGAGAAACACATTCTGGTTTTCCACTCTGTAGTTAGTCAATTAATGCATGACAATTTCTGTGATTAGGATTCTTATCTTAGGTATTTAAAGCAGGTAAAGTAACTTTGATGCATTGCATCAACCTTGCAGAGGGAAGACTCAAAGCAGCCAGGGTAGTGTGCTATCTATCAAAGCAACCCCAGGTTTTCAAAAGAGGAAAGCAGCACAACGTAGAAATACTTTAAAAGCATAGTTAACTTTATTTGCCCAATTCATCCACTGACTTCAAGTCCTGATAATCAGAACAAGTATTTCTGAAGCAAAACTCTCAAAAGATGGAAAAATAACTGCATTTAGTCTAAGAAAGTATGATTTGTTATTCCATCAGCTCCCAAGAATTTAAGCAAAAAAATAGCATATTATGATTGTAAACATAGCCCATGTTTGCCAGGCTAGATGGCCAGTGCAACAGTGCACAACAGACAGGATCATTATCCACTAAAACCTGCTCTTTCCTTCTGTCATTGGAATCTTGACCTAAAATGTGACTGAAATCTGTTAAGTTCACTTTCATATAGGTCTTTATAATTCAGTGATGTTTGGTATTGAATAAATTAACAGCGTTTCTTCTGTATAAGTCTGCCAACCCAAAGAAACCTACATCAACAATTAAAGAACTCAACAAAGAAGCTCTTCAGAAGAGGTTTCAGTAAAGATGTCTGGAAGTTTTACTTGAAACAATAATAAAAATTAAATCTTCTGACAGAAAAATTATAAAATTATTTTTAACCTTTTGATTTTTTAAAAAAATTTAATAACATGCCTATTATGCATAAAATAGACTTCTGATGATTAAAAACCAGTTTGGTATATTAAGTTGTATTTCTAAATACCGATAAAAATGTGATGTACATCATATTTATTCAAATCCTAGTCCCTTATAAAAATATAAAGCAACACAAAATACTTAAAGAATTTAAAAGTTTGTGCATTTCTTCAGAATTATTTTGCTGATGAATTGTGCACTTCCTCAAAAAATGTTCTCCACAAGGTTTCCTACATTTTCAAATGTTTTAAATCAAAAACCAAAACACACACACACAAATCAGAGTCTAATCATCTGCATCTTCAGCTGTGATCAACTTCACTTCCAGTTTACAAGTACAGTTGATGTGGGCAAACCCCAGGGGGCGTAACCCAGGGATACTTCAACATCCCTCACCTTCTGGGGCTGTACCGCACCTACTGCGCACCTCTCATTACCTTCACCTTCTGCAGGCAGGAAAATAATGGAACTAATCAAACTAGCAGTCAGAAAGTGAAAAACACAAAACACACACACAAAAATCCAATCTCCTCCAGTAGTATTTCTCATGTGTTACTTTTCACCTTGATTTAATGCAACCTTTTTTAAGATGGAATTTTCAATGGCCAGAAGTTGTATTTTATTCTGCTGTAATTCCAGCTCTTATTCATGAACTGTACCAAATAACTTGTGTGCATTTATAGAAATGTTGAACCTTAGGTGAATGATTAATCATTACTGAAATCTTAAAGCGCACATGTGAGGGTAGCTGGCCCTAGAAAAGTCTGGAACACCCTGACTCCAGCTATACTGCTGTTGCATTTCATGCCTCAGGTGACCCAGTGCCTTCTGCACTCACAAATTCCTCTCTCTTATTTTAATTTAATTCTTGTGTTACCTGGTACATCAGACTGAAGCTCTAACCCAAATCTCGCCCTCTTCACCACCAAGCCCATTAACATCTTTCCAAGAAGTGAGCACATGCACGAAAGAGGGTGGGAGGAGAAGCCATGTGTTTAGGCTGCAGAGAACCTTCAGATCATGGCCATCCCCAGAAGCTTTTATCTGTTATTGCTCATTTGGTTTGCCTCCTTTCTCAGGAGGCTCTAGTAAATTTAGGCTTGATCAATGAATAAATACCACATTACAAACAACGTGACAGTTTGGGGTAAAAGCTGGTCAAACTATTTGACAAATGTTTACAAATCCAGTATCTGTTTATAAATTTAATATTACAATTATATAGCTGTACTTAGCAAATCATGTATGAAATTATGTCAATTCCGATATTTTTTCATAACAACGTAATAGTTTGGATACATATTTCAAATTATTTTTTACAGAAGTTATACTTTTCTCATTTTACCACTTCTTTGCTAGAGAGTATCCTATCAAGCAACAGGCTGTTTCCGCCTCATAACTGAATAATTGTCAGTGAACAATAATGAAACAATCTAAGTACCAAACACTGACTATTTGCAGCAAAAATCTTCTAAAATTTTGCAATTTATAACATATTTAAGTAAATAGCTTTGTCACCCAGATAGATATTCATGGATACTTCCTTACAAAGCATAATGAGATTACATATTTAATTTACTAGCTGCCAGTAAATTATTACTCAATTGATTTGGATTTTAAGCTTCCAGTTAAGAAACATTACCTACAGAAGGAGACCAATGACACAGGTACCATGCAATAATAGAATCTTCCAGAGCCGAAATCAAGTATACAATTTAGAGAGTCATGTTAAATCTGTTTTTTTTTTTCCAACAAAGGTAATCTGAAATAATCTCTAAAAATCGTTTTTGCTTTGAGGAAGAAGGAAAGAAAAAGATATATTTCCCTCAAAGGAGAAATACTTGTTAAAGAGGATAAATTATAAAAATGAGCAAGTGTTTGCAAATGGCAAAAAAAAATAAAGAAGGGACAACAGTATTTTTACTTGTTTCTGCCAGATTTTTAATTTCTGTCAACAGTTATTAACAAAATATCTGATACTACACCACTTTCATATAAGCATTCTTTTTAATCATGTCTAAAAACCAAACCAAAGCAATACAAAAACCCAAAGATGTTTTCATGATGATTTAATCCCCAGCAAATAAACTTCTGGTGTTCCAGCTTGGCTTTTCTGGAAGTCCATACCCTGCTCACCAGCCAAAGTGACTGAAAAGCTTAAATCTTATTTTCAGAAGTAGCCTGGGTACACAGGCGCCAAGTGTTGTTAGTGTTTCCTAAAAAGTGGTTGCTAGAATGATTACTTTATCTAGAGGATATATTTTTACTATTCAGAACCTTATTACAGATGTAACGGGCTTCAACATTACCACTAACAAAGCTGGCCACAATACACTAATTGCAATTCCTAACAATAACCTTCAATCCTTTCCAACTAGTCTGCTTTTTCTTGATGAAGTGATTTCTGTAACTTTTTATCCAGATGTGCCACTCTAAAGACTAGAAATCTTCCTCACCTCTTTATTTTCTCCATGTTCCATTTATGTGTGTTCCGCTGATTTAAAAAAGCCTCTTTGTTGTTCACATTTGAATGCTCAGTCCCAGAACTATGGTTTTATTCTATTAAGAAACAAAGCATTTCAGGATGTAATCACTGCAAACACTCAGCAAGAGAAGACTACACATACGTGAGATTTTGAATCCAGCTTCATCAGAAAGACAATTTTAAGAACTTCCTTCATGGATTTCTTCCTTTCCCTTCCTCTCTCCACTCCATCTACAATGAAGTAACCTAAAGAAAGAAAACTGAGGCCCCTGGCTGGAAGTCACAAGCTTCCAAGCAATACCTTCTGACTGCCAATTATATCACTACACAATGCTTAAAGAGAGCAAATGAGAAACCAGCACGCTAGAGACCTAGTCTTCTAGTCTAGATCAGTAAAATTATAAACCTCACCCAAGTGAACAGCTAACAAAAACAAACAAACAAACAAAGACCCACCACAATAACCTCAGAAGTCCCTAGACCTGGAAACATCCTTTAATCACCTGAACACAAATCTCATAGACCATCCAAAGCAATCACATACACTAACAGGTGGTAGCACTAAACATGTAATACCACAAATTCTTGTACAGACACAAATTTGATGCGTTCACAAGTTGCCTACCAGGAAAAGCTTTGCCCACTGAGCTTTCACAGTTATATCCTTTCCCTCAGGTAGTTCCTATAATACAATATACGAATTTGAAAATCTCAGTCCTTAAAGCAGCTGTATTTCTCTATTCACAGATTATTAAAAAGACTTCCTCATCTCCTCCTGAGATCTGCAACGTTCAGTCACAGACAAAAACTTTATCAGGGTAGGTCTTGGACCTACCCAAGGCTAAGGAATTTAGCCTTTTATCTGCCCTCACTGCTAACATCAATTCAGAAAGCACTTTCCTTACACCTGTACAGATCAAAAAGTACCATGGTTTCCTCACTTCCTAAAAAAGATAGAGAAATGAAACAAACAAACAATCAAAAAAATAAATCTCCTTAGAGGAACTAAAAGCAAGAGGAAAGTTACTCAGTTCATTTTCCCTTCAGAGACATGTTATGAGCACTGCTCATAATGTAACAGAACAGAAAGCATATGAAAGAACACACAATTTCTTGGCTGAACATTCTGGATGACACCTACAGAACATCTCTGGCTCTTTAGCCTATAGACAGGGAAAAACATACAACTCCAGCTTCAGCAGTTGTGCTTCAACAGGGCTGCCACAGTGACCTACAGTTCTCAGTTTACTCAGCTCCTCTGGCAGGAATCATCAGTGACCTTCACATAAAAAGGCATATTCAAGAGTTCCATGAAGTGCTTGGCTATATTTGAGTCCCAAAGTCAAGTGATCACCATGGAATTTCTTATAACCCCATACCGCTTCCCCAATAATTTTTTCCTTTTAGCTTACAGTATCCTCCTTCAGAATCTTCTTGTGAGTAACCTTGCAGTGGTGAAGCTGTCCCCTAAACTCTCTCTGTGAAAAGTCACTATACATTAATAATGTTGTCTTCTAAAGGAGAAGAAATTAAAATTACGGTGCCATGTGGTAATTAGCAATCTCATATGCAAATGGCTATTGAAAAAGTAGAGCTCTCTATAAGGAAGTGAAATAATTTTGTCCAGTGTAATGAGCACACCAGATCTTGCTTCTCACTTTACCTACCAGTGTGAAACAGCAGGAGGGGAAACATGCATCAGTAAAGACACTTGGAAAAGGATGCAAGATCTTTGAAGCTGAAAGCACCTTATAAACAACATCATCTTAGTACAAAGAACTAGCCAGCCTGTAATATGACAAACTTTTGTTGATATAAAAAGCATGGATAAAAAGAACTGCCAGAAGAATAAAAGGACAAGGAAAGGCATTCTAGCTCAAACACTTAAAGAAATAAAACAAGTTTTATATATCATGGTAGTGACATGTCACACATCATTTTCCAAATGTTTGCAATAGTATTCTCTACCTGGCAGCCCTTAAACACATGTTGAAGAACGGCAAGCAAATTTACTCAAAGGTCATAAAATGACACCAACTTTTTTTTTTCCCAAAGCTGTCTGAAAAAAAACAAGCTGTCAGTCTGCATCTATTTTGTGACTACAGGATGATCAAAACATCAAGGCTTGGAGAAAGGAGCTTTTCTCAAGTGATACTCTGCTGCACCTTCGAAGTGTCTTTGGCAGAGCGCAATCGTCTCCATAGCTTCTACTTCTCTTCCTCTAGCTAGACCAGCTTCACGTTATTTCTTAAGTAACCTTCTGGAAGCTACAGCCTCCACTCCAGCTTCTTCTTTCTCAGGAAGGTATATCAGTAGTTGACCAGGATCTCTCCTCGGCACTTAAGAGAATAAACATTACCAGTACCAGATCCCACCACATTTTCCTCACAAAATACAATGTCAGTTTTGCCCCTTGCAGACAGAGCCAAGATCATTAACATAAAATGCATACTGCAGGATCAGGAATTACAGACCTATATAAAAAAGGCAATACAATTTAAAATTATCTAATATACAAGAAAGATTAATATAAAATGGACTAACTAACCCAAGTGAAACATAACAGTGCTGCGTTAACCACCTTAGTCTTTCACTAAAGGTAGCTGCTAGCAAGAGAACACTTAGCAATCTGGCAGAGTTAGAATACCCTCTTCCAAGAATGATGCAGAGTTAAAAAGGTTGGCTTATCAATTTATGAATTATATGTACGAAAGGAGGTTTTACAAAGGTATTTACTTACAACTTATTTTGACTCCTGTAGATTTCCAAAGAGCACAGTTTCTAACATGTTCTAAAGTTGCTTTCTAAAAAGCATCTCTCCTGAATGTTTAGGGTACTTCATATACATTTTTCAAGTGTATTTTGTCCTTGATCATTAAATAAGCACACAGAGTAAATTAATAGAGGGATGGTATTTTTCCATGTCATAAAAAAAGCTTATTGCAACATGATTATTACACTCTGGATGAAGCGTAAGGTGACAACAAATTCGGTAATTTTATGCCATGTATGACAAACATATGCTTACAAACATTATCTGAATGACTACAACACAGCTCCAAGATGATACCAGAAATGTGAGTAGTTTAGGTCATTGGGGAGGATTTTCTTTTATTAGGGTCTCCTTATGATCCCCAACACAAACCAAAACCTCTTTTTTTTGGAGGGGGGGGGGGGAATATGTTGTTTTGGGTTTTGTTTGGTTTTATCTCCAAAGAACACCTTAGTAGAAGCTATCAGCTTTGACAGAACACCAAAATTCTGGCTCTGACCCATAAATTGACCATTACCATAAAAAGAACTGCTAAATGAGAAACCATGTGCTCAGTATAAAACTAATTTCATGCTTTCAAAAGCACACAGTGGCTTCTAGCAAGATAGTGGCCCTGGGACTTGCAAAGACAGATTGGCTAATACAAATGGTGTGTGCTCCTGATGCAGTCTGGTTAGCCAAGCTTTACATGTACTGGCAGTAAATGAAAATTCTCGAATCTTCTGTCAAACAAATACACACTTATCTATAACTTTAGAGCTGAAAGCTATAAAACAGCTGCCTCATAAATATATTTAGCAGGAAAATGCATGAGCTGTCCTAGTTCCTCACAAAAAAAAAGCCCACAGCAGTCTTTACATAGTAAGCATAGACATTTCTATATCAAGCAGGAAAAACACTTCAGTATTTCTCAGCATTTTTCCTTCTTTCATAAAAAAAATGAAATACTATTAGAAAAACAACTATAATCATAACAGGTCTCACCACAAGCTAAATATATTAGCAAAACACCAATGCTTATAAAGTAACTCATTTGAACTATTTTTTTGTGTTCTGCTAAAGGTGGAATTCTCAATAAAAAAACTTTTTTTTTTTTAAAAACACATAGGTACAAAGTCCATTTCATTCCTGATAATGCTTTTTTTAGAGCTTAAAGATTTACTACTAGAACTTCACCGGCTACCTTTAGCACACTATCTGTTCCCTTAAATAAAACTTGGTGCACTAAATCTCAAATTTAACTGGTTAGATAGAAGTGACAGTAATTTTATACCCTTCTCAAAGCAAGTTGTCAGTGCAAATGAATTACTGGAAGCTATCCTGGGCATAACAGGTCATAACTTTTAATATTAACAATGACAGACATATGCAAGATGTCAAATCCAGTATACAATTTATTTCATTCTTTACTTTCGTAGCTTATCTGGAGAATCCGACAGCTCTTTTGTTTTACATAACATTATAACTATAATTTGAGATTTAACAAGCCAGAAAGCAAGCTCTGGTAAGAGGTGTTTACTCACTCTGCTAATTAGCTTCTTTCTATAACAATAATGCAGCATCACTGACATGTTCCAAAAACATTTAAAATGCATAAGAAGTCACCTACTGGAAAGATGCCCTCTGCAAACAGCAAGCAAGGCAAGGGAGATTACCACATATTTAGAGTTACTTCTAACACTGAAATGAGAGGAAAAATATGCATTACATGCCTTACCATTTTACTTCCCCTTTCCAAAGAAATAACTAAAACAGAAATGACATGCACACAGAAATAATGCCAAACCTGTAAGCATCCACTCATTATTGTATCACAAAGCAATTTAGTCAAGTTTAACAATAAAAATCATGCTTACCTCTACTGGGAAGTCCACTCCACATTATGGCAATAATATTTATCAGCTAAAACAGCAACCAAGTTACATAAACAAAACTTCCAGTACGTGACCAATATGATCTACAGTGCTACAGAGCCTTGGCTCCAGCCCTGATCATCTGTGCGACAGTAGGCTGCTATACCAGTACAGCTTCAAACCTTCCCAGATGCCGGCTTATTGCATTGCTCATTGAAAATCCTTCACACGCTGGCAACATTTTAGGGAAGGACAAGCACACTCTGAGTCATTTGTAAAGAAAGCAAAGCAATTTCAGTTCTGTATCTTCATGCGTACCGAAACACAGAGCACTGTCAAAGTAGAAGTCTGAGGTGAATTTATGCTGAGAAACAGGCAACCCAAGCCTTCATTATCAATGCATGGAATCAGCTACAGTGATCAAACTGAAACAAACCATTAAAGAAGAAAAAAAGATATGATTATGAAAGGCTCTACAGATTCAGCTCCAAACTACACAAAATGAGGAATCATCTATTTAGACTGTGTAAATGTTAAAAATAGCTCTGTCTTTTCTACAATGAACACAAGACAGAGAAGAATCAGTTGCCTGTATTTTGATGAGGTTCATTATTGGAAAAAAATCCAGCAATAAAAATTAATGATTCCTTACAGCTTTTCTAATGAAGATTAATTTACAATTATGCAAATGAACAAGTATTTTAACCACATAACAGACAAAGTCTACTATACATAAAGAAATAGAGTATATATTCAAGTGAAGCATAAGTATTTGGGTGAAAAATTTTAGAATATTAACCCAGCAAAGATTTGTATGGTGCACCAGATTAAGTATTTGTACAATTAAAAAAAAAAATAATCAGCAACTAAAAAGCATTATTTTACACGACCAATGCATTCATCTTTCAAAACCAATGATAATGTTTAATTACTTATTATGAAAAATCTCCATGGCTTATTAAAATCATGCTCTTCCTATTCCCACACAGACTTGCCACTATGTAAATCTTTTTGTCGTTTCACGTAGTTCATACATTTTCTTTCCCAAAAGAGGTAAGAGGACATGTGTCACTGTGCACAGCTACACCCACAGAGATACACAGTATAATAAGAATCAGATGTAATCTTTACTAGGTTAAGTTTGCAAAGAAACAGAAAGACACAGGAGTTTTTATTATAATGCTGTCCTAGTTTGAGTTACAAATACCTGTATAGTTATCCAAATACACTACTGTGTCACAAGACAACTATGAGAGAAATTTTGGCAGGATCTGATCCCAGATGATCTGTCTCATAGACAGAGTATCTGATTTACTTTTGCAAGATTAAAATAGTAAACAAATTGACATTATTTTATTTTTGCAGTTATTTTAATACTGAAATCATTGTTAGAAATGTGCATTGAATAAAAATTATGACTCTGCATTTATAGATCCCTTTTAATCTGAGCTATCTACACAAAGGTTGGCTTTTCTTTGTTCCATTAGGGAATTTTGGAATGTTTTGCTATAATGCAACCTGACACTTACTTAAAACCAACCATTTTCCTTTTTTTTTTTTTAAGACTATCAGTAATTACACTTATCTACTTATTTTTATTAATTTTACCAGTCTTTCACAATGAAACTACTCAAATGCAGAAAAAAGTATTATAGATACAGCTTGAAGTTATTAGTAAACAAGAAACCATCTTTAATATCAGCTCTGTCTCTTGATACTGTCTCTCCACATTGACTTTGTATACAGAGCATCAAGTGCACCAAAATGATACAATAAATCCCCTTAATTACAGAGTAGCTAATCATGACTACTGTGAAATAAATGCAGCAATCACTTAGAAATACATTTTGTACTGTAAGAAAAATATTAACTTCGGTAATGTTACACATTTCTTAACTAAATTGTGAAAGATAATCAAATGATGGAAATAATGTGGAACTATACAACAAATGCAAGCTTATTCAAAAAAATGCTGAAGAAGTGGCCAATGTACTCTGTAGTGAGAAGTGAAATACCATCAGTTTCTCAACAGCTAATCTCAGTTACTTAACAGAAACATAAATATTCTTATTAGTAGTAGCAGTATATTGGAGAGAAGTAAAAGTTTTGCTTTTTAGCAAAAGAGTCTAATCTTTTCCAAATAGCAAAATAGGATAGTAAAACAGTAGAACAGGGAGCAACCTCCTCCCTTTCACATGGGCAGAGGGAGAAATCCCCGAGGAACTGTTCTACTTTGTTCCCCCACAGTAGCAGTTTTCAAACTGCTTTCCAAAAGGTTGGGCTATAGACAGCAAATGTGGAAGGCAGAACAAGCACTGACATTCTACAAGTCTAAAAGAGGTTTGGGCATAACACATGAAAGAGTAAGCTCATAGTGCTTCCTACTGTCATCCTTTTCTCTATAGTCTTACCAATTCTATAGCTATGCATGCATGCATTTAGTAGGACTGAGCTCACAAACTTCTTCAAGATGCTTTGGTTACTGCTTATCACTTCTCTGAGTACTTGACAGAATAATTCATAAAGATATTGTATAATAAAAGTCAGATTATCCTTGTTCTTTATTTTCAGAAATATGAAAGACAAACATTGATAAGGAAGATCAATAGGCTAGATCAAGAAGCTTAAAGTAAGCAAAAATTCTTTTTCTACATTATGTTGGCACAAAGCAGCTTTAGATGGCAACTAAGCTTCGTGGCAAAAGGCTAGTCTTGGCCCAGCTAAGGGCCATACACAGAAAGACCACCATTTAGGATCAGATTCTTCTGACAATTAAAAACCAAGGGAAGACACTAAAATCCAAGTAATGTGCTGCAGTTTCACCTACACCAGATCAAAGGTAGGCACGTGGATGTAGGGCCAGCTGGAACATTTTCAGAACAATTTCTCAATGTCTACCAATAGTCAGTCTTACTTTTTGGGAGAAAGAAAAAGTCAAATGATTAGAAAATTAATTATTAATCTAAATTAGATGTTTAAGAAGGTCCTTTTCATTTGACATAGCAGAAGACACTATTCACACTTCCTAATTCTAGACACGTGGCAGACTATTATGCAAGTGACCTACATAGTCCTTGGATCCTCTGAACTTTAGTTGTAAGCCTCTCTGCCTCCATCAACTTGAAAAGACA
This sequence comes from Chloroceryle amazona, assembly GCA_027560015.1. Taxonomy (NCBI): domain Eukaryota; kingdom Metazoa; phylum Chordata; class Aves; order Coraciiformes; family Cerylidae; genus Chloroceryle; species Chloroceryle amazona. The sequence goes on along the minus strand of JANHFX010023383.1, from coordinate 35,369 downwards.
CCTGGACTTCCAACTTCATATGGCATTGGACAAGGAAGCAAAGCAGTTCTAATCGCCATTGCCAAAAGTGAAGGAAATCTGCCTTCTTCCTCCTTCCATGTCCAAGATGTCTGTTTTACCTACTCCCTTGCACTAGCATTACCAGGCCTTTTTTGTAACTCAAGTCATGAACACAAAAGAAGTCTAGTCATTTATGTATTGATTTTGCTAGTCCCTGGCTCTCACTGCTGAGAGCTAACCCCTGTGTGTTGATAATCTCTCAGTTAATGAATGAACCTGTGCTTATTTCTTCAGTATCACAGGGGAACATATTCATTTGTAGGACTGTTCCCTACCAAGAGAGTCACAGCACAGAGGCCCACAGCATCTCCAAACTGTCCTGAAAGGTCAGAGATTTCAAGAGCAAAAAGGCAGAACTGTTCCCAGAATACACTGCCAGAGGATTGAAATCCCACCTCACTTCCAGACAATCTACAGAAAGATCTACAAACAGGCATTAATGAGCAGCATCTCAAACCTAAAGCCCATTTGCTGTTTAAAACAGCTTAGGACCAAGGAAAAAGTGATTCTGCTTTGCCCGCTTCTAGAATTTAGACACTTTTTGTGACAAAAATGAAACTACCTTACCCATTTCCAGGGATCTGTGAAATTCGGACTTCAACGAGTACTTCTAGTATGCTCACTCTTAAAACGACACCAACCATTCCCACGTTCGCATGAGCGCACAGGAGAGAAACGAGATTCACCACCAGATGACAGCCCAGGGAACAAGTACTGAGAAATCGTGGAGCAAACCCGGTGTCATCTCCAAAGGAGAGCTGGGAGGGATATAGCGGTCATACACAAAACCGGCCAAGCAATACATTACCAAACAAGTCGCTGTTCCTCTTACAGATTGCTCGCTTAACAAAAAAGGCTGAAGAAAACCGTAGCGGCAGAACAGGGCAACAAAGCCAGCAGCGGCGGCTCGCCCGCTCCATGGCCCGGGCTGCAGCACCACCTCGTGGAAGCGCTGCCCGCAGCCAGCCCACCAGCCCCTGCTGCCCCCCCCCGCTTTATTTCCGAAGCACGTAGCTCATTAGCTATCTGCTAGCCGATAAGGAGGCAAGCAATCTTTAATTAACCAGGTTCATTCCATACTCGAAACACCTGTTCCTCCCCCTTTGAAGAGGGGACCCTTTAGCCCCTGTTCTCGGGGTGGCAGGTGGGATGCAGGTGGGACCTGACCCACAGCCATCGCCATTGCAGGTTCCAGCAGGACACGCTGCTGAAAAGCTTTTAACAGGCGCACTACAAAATGCATTTCCCCAAGGCTGCAAGAAACTACCCTTTCTTTTCCTGCTTATAGGAAATAACTGAAATAATTTGCAATTCAATCTGCAGAAGCAAATATACACTTTCTTATTTTCCCAAGACTTCATTTATTTCCTCCTGGCAGAAGCCTGGCTGTAGGGCAGATATGCCAGGCACAATGATAGGGATGGCCCCTGAGAATGGCATCACTGACAGACTTCAGCCTGAGCTGCAGTAAGACGGGGTGAATACAACTGGTAGTGAACAATCATGAGCATAAGCAATAGCAAAGGCTCTAACATCTTGTGAATAATACTTTTCCAGTAGAATACTGTTTCCTTCACACACATAGCAGCAATCCAAAGAAAATGAGGAGATCAGTGAGTGGATCAAATCACCAAAGCCTTCTGTTTTAGTCAAATAATTGCTTCATTTGGTCAATATAAAGAAAAGCAGCTGTTAAACTTTATTTTATATGCAATTTTACTCGCTGTGAAGTAACTGAAACTGCAGGTACAGGTACAAGAGTAAAACAGATTTCAGTAATGGGGTGAGGGAGCCAAAATAGTCTACAGAAATAGAGTAGGCTTTTAAGAAAAATATATCACTAAATCTCTTTTAAAATTCTGTGACAATCATACCCTTACTCTAAAAATAAAGTTATCTCTAAAAAGATATTTAGATGTTGAATATATAAAAACCTCTCATCTATGCATTGTGGAGTATTATTGCCAAGACCTGTAATTCCAGTTATCAAATCTTAGAAAACTCTTCAAAAGTGGTACAACAACCATTACATATTACTGAAAGTTACACGCAACAAATAGAGGTTCTAGTTGTAACACAGTGGAAATCAACATTTAAAAGGAAGCTTTATAACAATCTGAGGCCACCTGTCACATAAAGGACCTCAGAAGAGTTAAGTATGAAAATAAGTCTCAGGAATCCTTTGTGTTCATCCCCATTTGGAAGAAAGTCGACCAAGAGCCAAGGAGGCTGGAGGCAGTGATGGTGCACCAATCAGTTCTGTCACACAGGATCAAGACAGTTCTGGCAGGCCTGTAATCCTGGTACTGTCAGCTAACATTTACAGTCATATCTATTTTACAGTCACTTTATTTCCCAACAGGTATATTATTAATTTCACATTCAGAAGACAGAGGAAAACTCCAAGCAGAGATGAGCAGGAACCTTTGCAGAAAGCTTCCTAAGGTGTGCTGAACAGTTCACTACCTGCTTCATTAGAAGGGTACATAGTTACAACAATTAAGCATGAGAAAGTCTGTTCACTGGTGAGGCAAGATGGATATGATTTCTCTTACCATCTGCACAATTAATTCTGTTTACAGTATTAGCCAAAGAAATGGGAAAGCACAATCCCATCACAAGAGGTATTAACAGTCCAGAGGACATGGATTAAAACTGAGAGCCTGGATAATGTCAATTTATGAGAAAATTAATTTCTGCTTGTTGAAAAGTGTACTCTGACAACTACATTTCCGTAATTCTTGCTCTCCTACTGACCTTTAAGCAGTGTATTAAATTGTCTATGCAACAATAAAAATAAACTGCCTATTCAAGGCATTTCTTTCTTTTAAATGTAATGAAACCAACATCCTTCAGCCCCAAAACCAGAATGCCCATTTCAAGGTGCACTGGATAGACCAGCATAACTAGTAAATAACTAGAACATAGTCTAATATAGAGATCAATGAATAAAGCACAGTGAAACATGAATTTTAACTCCTAAGCTATGTAGTAACCCCAAAGCACATGTTCCAGCAAATATAAAATATTCTCAGCATCAGAGCATTCTTTGAGCAACAGTGCCAGAGCACTAGGCACATATTCCCAGGAATGACAGCAAAGACATCAGGTACAGGGGTCCAGCCAACAAAAAGCAACAGAAAATATACAGTGCAAACATTTTAAATGTTTTCTATCAGTACACAGAGGAAGTGAAATTAAATTAGAATGTCTCATAGTAAGCTATTTTAAGAATGCACACAATTAAGTAATTTAGGTCATACTAATAGAAATTTAATCTTTTGAACCACAGGCCTAACCCAAGTGTGATCTTTATACTATTTAGTTTAAGCCAAACAAAACAATACCAGTGACTTCAAAAAGTCAAATTCAGTTAACAAGAATCAAAAGCAGAAAAAAAAGGAAAAAGCTAAACCTTTTTATGTAGTTTAACTGGTTTGTGGGGTTTTGTTTTGTTTGGGTTGTTTTTTTGTTTGTTTGGTTTGGTTTTTTTTGTATAGAAAATCAAACCCAAAGCAAATCCCCTCATGTGGCTAATAAAAATTTCAAATACAAATAATAAGACTTTTTTCATGAAGATTTGATATCCATTACAGCATCAATACCAAGTGTTAGTAAGTAGCAACTTTTGCTTCTCCTAGGCAATAGAAGCTCCTTAAACTTGCAGCATTTTATTTATTTCTGATTACTTGCTATACTTGTTTGAGATGTAAAGATGACTTTTTAATACCAACTTTGACCCCTTTGGATTCTACAGAATGTCAAAGACCCATGAATTTCTCTTTAACAAAATAAATGTTAAGGGAAGAAATAAAGTATCTATTTTAACTCTCAGTAAGAAAAGTAACTTCAAAATGCTAACAAATTTTCTTCAGTGTTTTTGGAACATCACAGAAAAATTATAATCCTGCAGCAAAATCCTTAGGCTATAACTAAAGTAAGAGATCACATGGCATACCAGGACCCCTTAAAAAAAAGGGAAGGAGAGTCACAACATCCTTACAACCAAACAAACTTGAATAATTTGTTCCATGTGTTCTGTTTCTTATATGTGCAAAGAAATAAGGGAATGCAACATTTTCTATAATAGCTATGAGCTGCGTCTAACACTGAAATTTTAAAAAGCACTTATGTGCTTTGCACCTTTACATTATGCATGTTACATGCAGCAGCTGGGACCTTTGTTTTGCCCAGTAAGTGAAAAATATTATTTCCAATTAATTCTCACTTGAATGAGAGTAATTAAAACCCAGACCACTGAAAGCAGAAACAATGAAATGAACAGGCCTGTAAATTCCAGCTCTGCTGCTCCTCATCACACCACTACATTTCTTTTAGAAGTTTCTCCTGTACACATTCATCCTTCCAGAACATTGTTTTAGGAACAAAAGCAGATAAAATGCATGACTATTTGAAGCCACAACAGCTACTGTCAAATAGACCATATCTCAATTAAACAAGGCCAATTGCAACCATTAATCATGCCTTAATGCAATATTGCCTCAATACAAGTTGGCTTCATAGGAACAGAAAAACACCAGCAATTCTGACCATGGCAAAATATCAACTATTAGTATTAGTCTATATTAAGTTTAATAGCTTTGTTGGGTGGAAAGGTAGAGCTTAAAAGCTTCCTCAGATTCTCTTGATCAAAATCCAACATCTCAAACTAATCATGTACCTGTGCTTGTACTTGCAAACAAAGTTCCAGGAGCTGTACTTGTAGGAAGTTTTCCATTATTTAGCTGTTTCACTCTTTTCAGATGAGACTTCCCGTTGTAATGAACTTGAGCTTGTGCTGCAGAGTTCAGCTGTATATTGCACACTTCGCAGAAGGAAAAAAGTATTTTCTTTTTTTCTTTGCTTAATTGATAGTCCTGTCTGTCATTCCTCAGTCCTTTTTCTTCAAAGCCCCATAGAATAGCTGGTTGATTCATAATCCCATCTTCAAAGACATGGTCAGGACTTAATGGACGCTTCATACCTACAAAACAAGCAAGCAAAATTGTTACTAGAAGCTAAGTAATAACACTTACTACTAAATCAGCATTTTCTTTTTTAAAATGCTATACAACGCGAACGAAAGAGCAGTTCCAACAAGCAAGGTTTCAAATTGCAAAGGCATCACTTAATAGAGAAGTACGTGCATTTGTGACACACCGCACAGCTCAGAAATAAGCTGGCAATATATCATCATCTGCACACAGCAACAACTCACACCTCATTATTTTGTTCTGCAAGCTCTCTGTTTCAAAGCAGGTTTATAACTGCATCTCTAGCAGATGTTACTTTCAAATACACTTCCCCCACCTCACTAAACAATGGTTCCAGAGCTTTTTGCTTTCCAACGCCCACAGCAGTACCCACTGCCCCAAATACAAAAAGTATGCCGACACAAGACATTACTGAAACACTGAAAGACAGAAAATTTTTTGAGCGAGACTAATAAATACTTTCCACCTTTATATACATCCAAAGCTTCAGCTTTCATACAAGCATTAAGATGTTGTCTGTAGCATTATGTCACTACCTTCACAATTAAAACTATTATACAGAGAAACGCCACCTACAAGTTAGTTGTGTGAGAGCAATACAAATACACAGTATATGACAGTCCCTGGACAACAGTTGCAGAGCTTGAAATATGCACTTGTCCCTATAGAATAAAAACATCATCGTGATAAATGAACCAACCTGCACAAAGAAGTGTTTTATATATCTGGGGGGACATGTGTAGGTATATATTTTCTCTACTGGTACTAAACCAGTAAAGAAGAAAGAGAGAGCGAGGTCTCTGTAAGAGGGAAAAGAGTCTGGGGTAATTAAAATAGAGAATATTTCTCTGTTCTTGGATAAACAACTCTCTAGTTACATTTTACTGTGTCCCACCACCACTCAAGTATTCTGGACCAGCTGAAGGCTGGCTCAGGGAGTGGTGAAGAAGAGCTCTTTGCAGGCAAGAGTGCACCTGTATTCAGCTTTCAAAAACAAAGAGACTTCAAATACAAGGTCCATTTTTGAGCCGAGGAACCAGAGCAGCACAGATCTTTGTGTGCACCTACCACTCTGCTAGACAGGAGGAATGAGAGAGACCACACCTTCACAGACACAAAACAAAATACAATAGCTGTCATAGCAATCCCCCCCAAAACAGCGTAGTACTTGCAAGCAATACTGGTATACTCCTCTCATTATCCAGACAAGCATATTACAAGGAGAAAGTCTGTTTGGTTCATTGGCACAGGTTTGTAAATGAAACAACTTCAGAAATAAGTTATTTAAAGAGTCCTTTATATGGTGGGATGGAGTATTTCAACTCTAGCCCTTTTAGTATTTGTATAATTTCCTCCTCAAACACGATTCACCAATCAAGTATTCTAAATGTCATTCATAGCTGTAGTCATAGATTTGTTTCATATAACCCATAGTTGTCGTTAGATACAGAAAAAAGATAAACAATACAGTCATTAAGATATAAGTCACATCAAATATTAAAACAAAAAAATATTTAAAAAAAAACAATTACAGGGTCCAGGTACCCAACTGTTTTACATAAACAAAATACTAGGGATCCTGAAAACCCAGGCTAGACACTGTCACACTAAATCATTTAAGCATAAGCATCATATTTCAAGGCAAGCAACCAAGATCCTCGACTCAACTGTGCTTAGATGACATTTTCATCTGAAAATTTAATCTGCTTAGAGCTTTGCTATTTGTTACTTTACAATGTATTTTTTAAACCAGAAATAGCTTCCCCTACACATCCTTTGTTTTCTGTATATTTGTATTTCAACACTGCTGTTGTAGATTTTGTTCCCTGAAGTAAAAGGGTTTGAAACAACATTTTTTTTTATATTATATTTGTTTAGATGTTATAAACATATTAAATAAATATGTTCTTAATAAAATAGGTAACAGTTTAAAAATCCTGGTTTGTGAAAAAATGTCATAAGTTTGACTGCAGAAAGCAGATAATTCAAAATATAATTCAGTAATTATTTCAATAATCTATAAGATCTTAATGAAATTCACTTGGTTTGGATACATTTAAAAGGGGCAGAGACAAGCATCTGCACGGGCCAGAAGGCAGATTGATGAAGCAGACCGCTGCTGAGTACCTGTAACAGCACCAGAACCTTTCAAAGGGTGGTTATTTTGGAAAGCACCACCCTGGGCATTAGCCCATTCCTTCTGCAGAACTAGATACATACACTCCTGGACTGCACGTTTTGGCTTACTTTCATCCAAACAAAAAAAACCTTTCAATTGGCAAAGTCTGAGATTGATGAAATATGAACCAAAGCAGGGTTAATGGGGACAATCCAAACACTTGCCTCAAAAGTGCACTCCTGATGTTCCAAAAATGTATTTAATATGAACACACCCCTAAAGAACAACTGAGCGTAGCAAGGACTCAAACACCGCACCTACGCCCTAAGGCCAGCTCCCAGCCTAGAAAGAAAATTAGCCTTCAGACAAAAAGAAACCACTGTCCAAATTTCACTACTGTTTTTTTACAAACAGGAGAGTTTTAAACTCACTTTTACTCCAAAGTACTGCCCTAGTTGTATTAACACAGGACAAATGATTCCTTAAATCAATCTCTTGCTACTAATTTAAAAATTAAAAACCACTAGCTGAAATTTTAAAATAAGCCCGATTGCCTAAAGCTAAGTATCTAAATTAAAAGGTGACCTGATTATAAGCAGCCCTGGCCTCTCAACAGCTCCTGTGAGCAGCAAATGCAAAGCACTTCTGAAAAAAATACCTACACAGAGCATCTTAAATTTTGGCTTTAGAAGGGCTAGCAGAAGCATACTCTGACTAGTCTTACCCTGGAGAGGACCTGTAGATGAAACCATGCTAGCCCTGAGAAGTCTGTCTGTTCCTACAGAGAAATACCAGCCTTTGTCTTCCCAGGATTTAAGAGACCTGAACATTTGGTGCTGCAAAACATGTGTATTTGAAAAGCTTTGTCCCTCTAAAGACTTTAAGAAGAAAATGTTGGTGACAAACATTGAGATTTTACAATATGCACGTCCTTCATACAATACAGTTTTTACCATAACTGATCACTTCTTGTGGAGTATGTATTTTTTCAAATAATAAAAAGGTTATTACATGAAAGGTCCTCTTTGTCTTTAAAATTTTGTCTCCTTCCTTTCTTCTTTAAAGCTCAGGTTGGAAAAACACACCATTAATAATATCTGCCTAAATGTCCTGGCTCTAGAAAATACAATTCTGCATTGAGTCTGGGTTAAGAATCTCACCATGAATGTGATTTTTTAAGAGGTAACCTTGCATTAGAAGGCTATCTGAATGCTTTACACTTTTATGAGAGAAACTTGCATATGCACATTAAAAAGAATCCACAACCCAAAAAACATAAAAATTCTTCCTATTTTCTACATTTCCTAGTCACTCAAATTTATGCAAGCAGGCACTCTGGTGAGTGTCTTTTTCTTTCAAGAAGAGGTTTTCACTGCAGACAGATTTTGAAGAGTTCTGGATGATACTATATTCATAGTCACCCTGAGTCAGATATGAAATTGGGCCATTTAATTCCTTGGGCTCACATAGCTCAAGAACATTATCATGTAACAGAAGCAACTACTCTGTGAAATCAAAAAAAACCCAACATTTAGAGCAATAGGTATAGATAGGATTGTGAAGAATTTCACAGGTAGGTTTAAGACTAAAAACAAGAATAGGAGTTCATTAAAAGGGAGAAAGGATGGAAATTATCATATGGGGAAAATACAAGAGATCAATCCCATGAGGTCCTGCTTTTGTATAACCTGAATACAGCACAGTATAAGCAAAGTCTCAGCAATAGCTGATACATAACAGGATCCACAAATTAAGATATCCCATAACAAAAAGAACATGATTCTGTGAATCACACTTGAAGTGACACACACATTATAAAGGCAGTGCTATATCACTGTAGCTGGATTTATTCAAGGACTTACAGGACCAGACGCAAATGAAAATTGAAAGGTGAAAATGTGAGAACAAGGGGAAAAAAAAGCAGGAAACAAAGAAGAGCATCCAAGTATGCTAGAAAACATCAATCTGAAATGATCCAGAAAAACCTAAGTCCATAAAGGGATTGTATGCCATATTCATCTTTCACATGTACTTGAAAGTCTGCTTCTTTCTCTTGTGAAATTAAGTTCTGATTCAAACCAGATATACTCGGTTTTGCTCTGATCAAAATCATAAGAGGAAGCAATGCAAGAATAAGAGATTTTCAGGTATCTGACTAGACTAAACAAGTTGTCCCCCGTCACTTTTCTTCCCCAGTACACAGAACTGATCTAGCTAAATAGATTCAGCAAGCAATACTGGAACAAGAATAAATTAGTGATTTATGACACCACATTAAAATTCTTAGATGTCATGAGATACCTTGTTAGGATTTCTGAAACCGTTATTTTCTCAGCCTCTTGCAGCTGTCAAAGAAATATAAATGTGGGCATCCTTTGTACTTGAAGCTCAAGGCAATTAGCCTTTCAATTTATCTAATTTACTTTTAAACAGAGTTGTGCTTTCAGAGGAGCTACAAAGTAGTATTATATATAGTACACTGCTGTAGGTGAGAATGTGCAAATCTTTACTCAAAGGAAATAAGCTTTGGTTATCTTATGAATTAGTGATGGTTACATGAAGCATTCTTTTCTTGAGCACTGGTCTAAACTTCTGCAATGCCCATTCCTAATTAGCTGATACTTCAAAGAACCACTATGCTGGAAATGTAATTAGACTGCCATCCCTCCGTGGATCTGTGCCAGGTAAGCAAAACAGAAAACGTGGTTTAACAACTTGCATATGGGCAAAAAGAATTTTATCTTTTAGCCTTTGGAAATAGTCGAATGAGTTATGGAAGACACAGGAACAAGTATAAAAATTAACTGGCTTTCTACATTGTTACATTTCAACAAGGTTCATTCAGACAACTGTGGGGAAAAAAAAAAAAAAAAAGAAAAGAAAATGAAACACACCCAGGACTGGGCCTTGTGCTGTACACCTCTTAAGGACCTCCTATGGAAAAACTATCTGTGCAGATGGACCAGTGAAGTTTGCATGCATGCTGTAAGACCTGTAGTCTTGCAATGAAATGAGTATGATTCCATGGTTCCTCATCTGTGCCATAAAACACTCAGACACATACACACACAATCAAAGGAAAACAGAAAAACAAAAAAAAAAACCACCCACACAAAAACAAACACACACACACAAACCACCAACAGACAAAAATATCAGCTCCGATACCTTCAGAGCATTATTAAAAAAATTCACTCAAGATGCTTTTGAGAAGTCATTTGACCTTTCTTATATATTTAGATAGTATTTCCCAAACATAGATAAACTATCAAGAGGCATATGGTTTGCACCATCTGGGGAACAAGTTCTATTGGGATACTGTGGTGAATAGCATATGCATAGTGCCTTGTATGCAGTATCCTACAGTGTCAAAAAAGCGCTAGAGCCTACTTTGAAGCCAACCTTGAAAAGTCTCCCATATGTTTAGGGGACCAATTTTCTTTCAGAGGATGTGTTGTTCTTTCTTTCAGTACAAATCAAAACAGAGAACTGCCATGTTTAGTTGTCATCATGTTCAGAAATTCCTCAAGAAGGCATCATAGTCTGCAATGATTCCACCTGTCAAACTATTTATTAACCATTCATAGACATCTGATCAACTCTTACTTATTTCTTTCACCTCGGCTCACAAAGCACATAGAATGTTTTAATTCAAAGTTACAGTAAAAACTAGATGGTTCAGAAAAATACTTTTTTTTTTAATGCCTTGTGACAGATGCAGAATAATCAGTTAATCATGGCACACAGACCAAACCGGGTTAAGTAATTTTTTAGCCTATATTTTGATGCTGGTTTATCAATGTGAAGAGAAATAGGAAGTCAGCTTGCTATTCCCATGCATGAAAAGTTTTGAATGGTGTAGTATGACAAATGGCTGTCTCTCCACTGACATATTTTAGAGTGTTTAACATTTGAATGAGATTCTCTTCAAAACACAAAAACAGATGGTTGTTTTACAACACAAACATTAGCTGTTCAGTTCAAGGTAATTCAGAAAACTGGAAACATTGAAGTAGCTAGTATTTCGCTTTGTTCTACCTGCCTTTAAATTGTCCGTGTTAAAGACACCTAAAGTTAGACCTACTGTACTAGACTGTGAGCTCAGCTAAACTGGAGTAAATAAGAATCACTCGACTTAGCTTATCCTAGACTGTGATTGCACAGGTCTGGGTTTGTAGCTAGCTCTAATTAGAAGGCTGATCCTTTCCACTTTAGACCCCATACACAGAGATTTCTGTCATTCTTAACATCAGTAAGAATAGATTTCTACATCATCTTATTTGCCAAAGAGATTTATCCTCACCTTGCATAACACATCTGACTCCTCTCAAGAAGGTTAACCAAGTTTGGAGTCCAGACAGCTATCCTGGATTATGCTTCAAGAGGAATAGAAAGTTCTCCAGCATTATCATAACACGATTTTGCTTGATGAACCATTTGACAAGTTGATGCCTTCTACTGAGGAATGTTTACTAACCTTCAATTACCTTGCACTCTAAGTAGTCTTATCTAATTGTAGAGCAATATCTAAATACCTGAAGTGTCAAACACATGGTTGTATATGTCATCTTAGACTTTTTTTCCAACCCCTACCATGTGCAGAAGTCTATCAGAGATAACAGATCTGCCAGAAAAATGCTCCTCAGCTCTCTTAATTCTCTCCATCAACAAGTCTGTTGAATAAATCCATACAACATTTCTGATAACCACACTGCCACCACTAGTGTGTTGTCTACACCCCATTCTATCAGGTACCACACAGTTTAGTCTTTGAGGTTTAGTATCCTCAACAAAACAAAGTCCATGACATACCAAACATTTATTAGCGATTACTGAGCGATTGTCAGTATCAGGTCATATTTACATCTTATTTCATCTAGGAACTCTAGTTTTCTATCAAAGACCTAAACACCAAGTATTCTGTATTTATAAAGGAACACCCAGAAAGGATAAAAAAACCCACCAAAATAATATAGACAGACTTAAATGAGTTCTTTGTTGGACAAAGTCAGGATTAACACATCTCACCAAGTGCCAAAATGCCAAGCAGCCAGCAAAAAAAAAAAAGTAACTAAAAACTGAGATGCTTTTTAAAGGTTAAACATATGAAAAGTACAAGTTATTTCAGTAGCAAACCATAGAATGGTAGGGGCTGGAAGGGACCTCCGGAGATAATAGAGTCCAACTCCCATGCCAAAGTAGGAACATCTAGGGCAGGCCACACAGAAATAGATCCAAGCAGGTCTTGAAAATCTCTGGAGAAGGAGACTCCACAACCTCTCGGGCAGCCTGTTCCAAGCTCTGTCACTCTAACGGTGAAGTTTTTCCTCATGTTGAGGTGGAACTTCCCATGTTCCAGTTTGCGACCATTACACCTTGTCCTATCACAGGGCACAACTGAAAAGAGACTGGCCCCTTCTACTTGACACCCACCCTTCAGGTATTTGTAAACATTGGTAAGATCCCCTCTCAGTCTTCTCTTTTACAGGCTAAATAGCCCCAAGGCTCTCAGCCTTTCCTCATAAGAGAGATGTTCCAGTCCCTACATCATCTCTGTATCTCTCTGTTGGACTCTCTCTAGTATTTACCTGTGACTCTTAAACTGGGGAGACAAGAACTGAACACAATACACCAGATGTGTTCTCGGTATTGCAGAGTAGAGGGAGAACCTTCCTTGACCTGCTGGACACAGTCTTCTTTATGCACCCCAGGATACCATTAACCCTCCTGGCCACAAGGGCACATTGCTGTTCTGTGGATAACTTCTCGTCCACTGGGACACCAAGGTCCCTCTCCATGGAGCTTCCTTCCAGCACATCTAGCCCAATCTGTACTGGTATATGGTGGTGTTCCTCCCCAGGTGTAGGACTCTACACTTATCCCTGATGAATTTCATTATATACTTCTCAAAAAGTAGATCAAAAATTTTAAAAAGCTGATTTTTTCCAAGCAGAAATGATCAAAGTGAGTTTTCTTAAGTGTTTTCACAATTTTATCCATTTTCACAATCTGCTTCCTTGAGACTAGGAAACTAAATTAGTAATTGATAATATAATAAACTAAATTGAATTATATTGACTCTAAGATAATTTTCTAAGACTATTACCTAAATAGCTAACCTTCTATAAAGTTGTTACATTGGGTTTTTCACTTGCATCTTTCAAAGTATTGTATCCAAGTATTCTTTTAAATCAAAGGGCTCCTTTTGTATCCGCCATAGGAAAACTATCTACACTGAATAACATAAAACCTTTATCAGATGTGTCTCAAGATTTTACAACTCCGAAGAGCTGAAAACAAACTTGTAAAAGGAAAATAATGTAGAGGATAGTTTGAACCTGCCTTCAACAATAAAAGGACCCCCACCACAATTAGGATTTTTTTTAAATAATAAATTATTTCTTAAGTTTTAGAATCATCTCTTAAAACCTAAGATAGTTTAATGAGCTGTTAAAGCAAACTTTTAACTCATGGGAGAATGGGTATAAGATGTAAGGCAAAGTGAAGCGTCTATTTTTATTATAAAAGAAATAAAGGTTTAACCATGTGCTTGTATGAATAAAGATCAAACCCCTTTGACATAATGGGAGATTCCCACAGGGTATTTGTACCTGCCTGTTGCTTTATCTTCCTTGAGCATAATCACATTTGAGGACTAAATAAAGCTTTAGCCATAGGAAGTAAAAATCATTTCCTACCTTTCTTAAAAACATAAAGAATTCACCAGAGCATAAAAGAAAGCCACAACAGAAAGCTAAGCATAGTAGATTGCTGTCTTGTTCACACAGCCTAAGTCTGATAATGTTTGGAGCTGAATGTAAGTTGTACTGGAGCCCATTAATTTGGGATAAAGTTTAATAAGGCTGCAAAAGAGGTCTTGGACACAAAAGCAAGAACTTTGAGGACTGGGAGAAAATAACAGCTGGGCTTCAACAAAGAACAAGCTACATTCAGAAATAGTGTGAAATTGAGACAACTTGCTTGACAGCACTAAGAATATGAAGAAAAGAAAACCCTGCTCAAAACTGCAAGCATGATCAGTGGCAGTGAACATATCAGTCCTGAAGCACTCCTAAAAAGATGGTCCCAGATTAGTTATGCAGAGGAGAATGTCAATGTCCACATAAACTACTGATTCTCTTCTGGAACTGAAAAAATATGGAAAGCAGTATTCCCTTATAGTACCAATATAAAGGCACATAACATGTTTTTTTCTTATTAACAACTTGATATTTATGATCAATTAAAAGACAATTACTGAACTGGTAGTGACAGACCATAGAAAAAGGCAAGTGGATCCCCTAGTTTGAAGTCACCTGCAGGAACAGACCATGTTAAAGTTAGCATTGCCTTGAATGTAACCACTCACTTCCTATTTTCCTTGTTTAAAGGAACATGGCTAAGCATATTCTGTCCTGATACTGAACTCAGAGAAGCCTCTGATGGAGTCAAAGATACGGCCACTTACTAATTCCTCTCACCCATCTACAGACTTCCACAGACCTCTCCTTAACTTGAGCTGCCAGTCACCTCACACTTTAAGCAGCTGCTGCCTGCAAAATCCATTCTGAATACCTCATATCCCATATTAAAATACACATTTCTGTTCATTAAAATGAGGCATCCTTTTGCTGTTCATGATGACATTTCACACCCTGATCCAGAAATAGCACATGCATGTGCTTCCATGCTGCATATCATCCACACTGCCCTCCCCTTGACTAAGAGCCTGTTAGCGTAACTGCATTTGCTCAAACAGATTTGACAGACAAACACTCCTCATTTCTTTGCATTCCAGACAGCACTACTGTACCATTGCATTAACCTAATTTGGGTTTGATAAACTTTGGACATACCTCTAACCTTAACATTTTAATTTTAAGCTGGAGTAGTACTTGAATTAAGAATTTATGTGGTGTTTGGTTTTCTTCCCTTTTATTCATTTATATAAAATCTGTATACTATTTACATATCATACTTAAGATGCAAAAACACTTGAAGAGACATGGATCCTATAGTCCCCCTACTGATAAAACTTCGTACCAAAGAACCATTGGCAATTCCAGCAGCACTAAACTGCATAAACATTTTAAGCCCCACGCTCTTGTAGATATTCCGCACCAGGCATCCTGAAATTACTGAGAAAAAGAATAGTCAAGCCAGCTATTCGAATCGCTGAAGTAGATGCCATTTCATTAAACTGTTGCTTCATACCCATTTCAGCAGATACATAGACCAGATAAGTGCAAATAAAACATACTTTAACACAAACCTAACTGGACGGCTTAACTGCAGCATAAAGCAAATTGCACAATATATGCACATATGTCACTCTTCCAAAGATGTTTGTACTCGATAGCACTCAGAGCTTCCTGTGGAACCAGCTTTACTAGCTAACATGCTCTACATAAAGAACCTGTCACATAAATGACAAGCGATGCTTCCAGTCAAAACTAGTCTAAACAGTATTTTTGAAAGCACCTGCATCTGGAAGACAGGCTTGGTGTATAAAGCCATGGACAGAGAGGATGAAGGAAGCGGCCTATGGGTCACTCTTATGTCTGTGCATCCCTCACCTGGGGGAAGGGATAATGGGAGTAGAAGAGGGACAGATGATGTGCATTTCTACTCCTGAAACTGGAACAAAATTATGGCGTGCTGTTTTGCCAGTCATTTTACACCTTTGTGTCCAAATCATCCCCGTCCCTTCACCTATCAGCTCTGACTACACCGCCAAAGCAAGACCACATTTTATAGCATACATTTGTGTTCATTACCAGCATCAGGTATGATCTGAGGCATCTAAATATCATCTCTGACACAGTACCTATGAAACAGAAGATAATTCTTTTTAAATAAAAACAGCACCAAGATTAAATCCCTGACAAAATAAGGACTATTCAAGTTTACCATCAAAATGAACAAACTAAGGAAAAATCACCTTGTACCCACCCATGTTATAGAGATGAACCTGAGGCACACAATTCAGCTTTTGCTGATTACTGCATAAAGTGAGCTTCTCTCAGTGTTGACTGCATACCAACTGCCGTGCTAACAAGCAATGTCTTCCTTCGGACATTTACAAACATCAGAATGCTTATTCATGACAGTCCCACATATCATCTGCCATCCCAGATGGTGACTGGTGGGATGCTGATTTTGTCCCAAGGCAGCTACCACCCACCGGGATAGTATATGCAGGTCTAAACAAAAAGCATGTGCCATCTGCTGTCAAGTTTTTAAGACTTTGAGACCTGATAAGTTCGCTGTAGTTTATTTTAGACCAGACAGGTCAGGAGGCTGTAGCGCTCTAAATGTCCAATAAAAGAAGGGTAAATTGCCCTGTAACAGACATACAGTAAATCAAGAACAAGTTACAACATGCTGCCAGGCCCACCTCTAACACCATAAGAGCTGCAAAGGATTCTCACTGTGATCAGTGGCAAAACTCACAAGCTCAGAGGGAACCTGAGACCAAGAAGCAAGATGAAATACTGCAGAATTTAGAGATTTATTTGGGTTGAAAAAATGATAGAAATTTTCTTGCTGACAGGATGGTTCTTTCTGCCTCCTTTCCCTCATCTCTCCACTGCTATATAATTTTGACAGATGTTCACTTTCTTGCCCAGCTCCCTCTTTTCCGACCCCCATATCTCTGTAGATTCTTCTTATCCTCCTGCTCAAGTGCTGTCATACTATATACACACAAAGGAAAGTCAATTAAAAATCAGAACTAGTGTGACATCTTCTGCCTGCCTCACAAATAGCATAAACTTCCTCTTACTTGCTTCATCTGTCATATCCACTTATAGATGGTTAACAGAGAATACAGCAATTTCCCCAATCTGGGGCCATTAAGCACTCAAGCTACATAAAATAATTCTGCACACTCTTCTTAAATCCTCTAATTATACCCTTTTGTACATTGATAAAGATCTAAAGCAAGCAGAGAAAACAGAAAAACACATCCACTCCTGCATTTTCGCAAATATTTCCAGGTCACCAGTTACATGAAAAACTTTCACTGAGGCAGGGAATTAACCCTTGCACAAATATAAAGGTTACATCACTGTCTGCACAACTGAAAAAGTATTGCTTAAGCTCATCCCTTAAGAACTGGAATTTCAAAACGTGTCCAAATTGCCTTTAAATCATTAACATTGGAAAAACAGGACGCAAAGGAGAGAGATCATGAAGGTCTATACTGCACAGGAATGTGACAGGGGGTGCAAAGGTCTCTGTGGGGGCCCAACATGGTGAGAGCCCCGGTGCTATAGCCCACACCAATATGAATGCATCAGCACAGACTCTACTGGAAGCCCGGTAGCAGATGCTGTAGGAAGACACTTCCAGCCAGCACGAGTGCATCACGTCCTCCAGCATTCATACCATGTAGGGCAGAGACTGGGCAGAACAGAATACACCAGTCACCTGCAAATGACATCTTAGCTCTTAGGAAAAGTTAAGGACCATCTAAAGAAAGAAAATCTGGAAAAGTGCATGCAAAGAGAAGGATTTGTCATTCCTTTCCCTCCTTACAAGCAACCAGAGGCAGGGAAGGTCACAAGGCATAGTTTCTCCACGCTCCTTAACAAAAATTTCCTTACTCTTTAAATGACTGTTAGTACAACTCTCAGTTGCTTTAAATCATCCAAGGCTGCCTCCTTTACTGCAGAGACCACAAATACTAATCTATGCATACTACTGCTGCTATCTGCAAACACATGGATTTATTAAATATCCATGTAATCATAAAGGTAATTAAAAGGTAATACCACAATAAAGTTATTTAACACAAAAAGATCCGAGTAATAAAATTATAAAAGTCAGTCTCATACCACCATCCTTCATGGAATACTGGCATCTCCTTAGGAATATAAACATTTTTCCACCTTTCATTTTACAGCTATGAATCTGAAGTCTTCACAGAAATTCAGGCATACAGCTCCCATAAAAAGTAAAATACATCATTTTGTGAAGGGATAAACTCCTGATGAAGGCAGTCACACTGAAAATTGGCCGTTAATCTCCTCTGAATAAATATAACCCCCAGAAAGATGGAAGTGTGAGCAGAATATGGATTTTTTTGCACTTAAAAATGCTGAGGTGAACAACAAAAGCTTTTACTTCAGCATTTACTGCTGAAATTATCCTTCAGAAGCCCATTTTACTCTCATGAGATATTTCTCTATGGTCACTCACTTTTCAAAGCTCTTTGCAACTTTAAGATTGCAGTAAAGCTGACTTATATATTTATTTCACTAGATGTCTCTCCCTTGTCCAAGCTGTCACATTTCTTGAACACATTTGGTAGTTTTTCAACTTCCTAAACATTTTATTAAGAAATTAAAAAAAAAATGCTTTTTGCAATGTATGGACAGTTGACTTAATAATGTTAAACATCCTTGTGATAGACAATTCCTCTAACAGATCCACTGATTAATAAAGAGATTGCTCTCTTACACTACCTTACCTAGCTGACCTGTGCTCAAATTATATATTGCTGAATAGTTGATACCTGAAAACAGTTTCTCTCAAAAACCAGTTTTAAACACACTCACTGCCTTAAAAGATGTGGTGGATTGAATATGCTTCCTGTGCTGACATCACAAACATAACATTTTGAAACATCAAACATTTGGAAAGAAAAACTAATTTATCATTCTGATGTCTCTTGCTTATGACACTCCACTCATCAGTTCAGGGCTTCTAGCTTTCAAAATTTTATCTTGCAGTATTAGGCATTTTTCTTAAGCCTGGCTCATGCAGTCATAAAAATCCCTAGGAACTCTTAGCTTTTTAAATATCTCTCTAATCCTTGCAGAGATTGATGAAAATATGAGCCCTAAAGGCTCACAAACTAGGAGGGAATTAAAGAAAAAACATTTTAATTTTTTATTCTGGGATCTGACAAGTTTTTTGAATGTTCAGAGCTGACAGTATCTCTGGCAGATAGGCAGGAGGACTGCTGAAGTTCTCTCAGCCATGCACTTGATCAAGTCCTGCACTGCTGCTATTTAGTGCTGTAAGAAACACAAGACTTAAAAAAATGTAAAAAAAAAAAAATTCCGTTCAACTCCTCATGTACCTCAACCAGGACAAAGCACCAATAATCAGACCTGTACTTGGCCATGCAACATTTTCTAGGCAGTTGATCTGGGCCAGTGCTGGCTGTGGCTTTAAAATTTCTCTTTCCCTCATGTGTACAGTCTATAAATGCATCAGAAGGCAGGTGTTTCCTCTTACCCCATGTTCCCACAACCTCTTTCTTCCCTTAGCCTTTATTTTCCAGGATTAAGAAAGTCTCCCTGTATAAAAACTGGATCTCCTTTTCCCTTACCAGAATGCTTCTCTGTGCCCATCTCAGTCTGAACTCATCACAAGCAATAATCAAACCAGTTCCATGAAGTCCAGATGGAGACTCATCAGTTTTTCAGTTGCAATAATAATGCAATATTAATTCCTTATCCCTAAAAAGCAGGAAGGTTAGGCATCAACAAATTATTTTTTTTTTGTTAAATCGTATTTCATTAGGTATAGCAAATAACTGGCAAATATCAGTGAGAGTTCTCAACTACAGTAATACATTCAATTTATGTTAAATGGCCAATTTAATAAGTAACCCAAACTGTCTATTAAATGTCACTTTATTGTTTAAATACTTATCAGTCCTTAGCTAAGACATGAACAAAGAAAGCCCAGTTAACCGTCAGCAGAAACAGACTGTCATTTGACACAGGAAACCACATGTGAAAGCAGCTAGAGTTCAGACACCACAAGATATCCTTGTAAAGAACTGCATATTAAGGATTTAGTTTCCAAAATACATTCCCAAGAAGGTGCTCACCAATAATTTCTGTCCCAGGTAAAGTTTTCCTAAATGTATTTTGAATTATACTGGAAGTCTAAAAGACAAGATCCATATCTACTTACACTTAGGCTATAGCATTTTAGGTGTGTCTACATCATGAGCACAAAACACAACCTCAGTACTAATTACTCGATTTTTACTCTCAAAACAATCTGTAGGTACAGTACACAGACTGAACTAATGCCTGCTCCTGCCATGAGGGCATACTTTAACTAGATTATCTGAATAACAATAGAGGAATGGTTTAATCATGAATATTTTCTTGAAGACAAATAAGATAAAACAGTATCATTTTAAAGGACCTTAGCCCTTTTTCTTGAGTCTAACTGCTTGGACTGTAAACAATAATTTAGGATCACTTCATCTGTTCTTTTGTTGACCCTGCCAAACAAAACAGACAGATGGACCAAGGAACCACGAAGTCAAATTACTTTCCTTTTCAGTCATTCATCAGATTCCTTTAATAAAATGTGTATATCAGTGTAAGCACAAATTTTTGGGGAATATTTAAGAGGCAACCCAAAACTCTGCAAAGTTCTTACTGCAGCAACAACCACAAAAAAGTAGTATAGCCCCAACACTGAAGTCTTTCAAAAATATAGTCTAAGTTTTTCATTTCACATCCTAAACAACGTTACGTTGTACTCCTAAAGAGCTGCCATTTGTCACTCTCAGAATATCATAATCTCAATGTTACACAATGCAATTACCATTTTAAATATATATAGACACTGAAATTTAATTTGTGTAGTGTGCTTTATTATAAGTGATAAGCATTTACTCGCCATTCTTCAGCATTAACATCAGTAAGCATTCTGGAAAAAAGTTCATGTGGAATACCTGTTATTCAGTTTGCCTTTGGCTGTTTTTTTTCTTCTGTCCAGTGTTTTTTTGTTTTTGTTTTTTTTAAATACTTAACTAGCCTTCATACTCTGTTGGCACAAGACATGGACAAGGAAGAATATCAGATGATTTTACTAAACCAAATCACACTAACAATTTACCCTACTGCAGAACACTGAAATGAAAATGCTGCAAATTCCCCAACAGGCACAAAAATCTTAGTGAACTCATTTACTGAAAGTAGGATAGAAATCTAACCAAAGAAAGCTGTATGGAATAGCTATATTCTATACTGGAATCATGAATTATATTTTAAATAATTCTTGTGTAAGAAAAATAATTGTAAACAAATAAATTTGTGTCCTAAAACTCTGTTGGAGAGTGAACTCATTTGGGAACTACAGCTGTTGTGCTTTAGAGATTTGGATTAAAATCCATCATTATCTTTCAGTTAATACTCTTTCATCGACCAATCAGCAGTCATATGGTGTTTACCAACCCTGGTCACTTAACCCACTTGAACGGCCTTTGTGCTATAATTTGTACTTCAATACAATCAGATTACTTCTAATCTAAATGATTTGTGTCCTTTATGGGACAGATAAACACTAATCCCAAGGTTCCTAAAACACAGCAAGCCTGAACAGTGCCAGTACCACATCCACTGTTCAATATTTTAATACAATATTTCATTCAAGTTGAGAAATATATTTGATCATACTGACCCTGTCTTTAGATACTCATTCCAAATTTCTTCTATAGACAAAGAATAAAGATTTATCAGCAAACTCCACCACTCAGAGAAACAAAATCAGCGGGAAAAAAAAAAAATCAATATGCTAATACATAAATACTACTTTTTGATCAAATTATTTCACAGGGAATTTATTCTTCTACAGTAGACTAAGCAAGTAAAATATTTTAAAATTCCTTCTTCAGCAAGGAGTTACAAATAGTAGCAGTCCCCACTGCCCAGTTCTTAACTTAGAAAGTCCATATCTTCAGAATGGTTTTCCAGGGATTCAGCAGTTAAAGTGTCCTCAATCATTCCTGTTCTTCAGTTAGTCTTTGGTGATGCTTGGAAGAAATTGCACTATAGTCCAAGTCTAACATCTAATTACATTTAACAGTAATACGCTTAGGCTTTGATCTCATAAATACTTCAGCACAGGAGGATGAGTGAGCATGCAACAAGCGCACTAGAAAAGGAGGAACCCACGGATGCAAATATATTTGCATGATTGAAGCCAGGTACATCAATGTATCTGCACCCCTAAAAATGTCAGAGTCAAGAACAATTGAATAGTTCAGTAATAATCTCTTGGTGACAAGTATGCAAACGCCTTTGTGAAAAAAATATTATCAGTGTTACCCTGTTATATTCAGATATATATTTCTTACCTAGAAAAACATGTAACTAAAATTCCAACTCCCTGCAAAACATATCACCTTGTAAAATATAACTGATCATATCCCAAGTTAAACCAGGATGAGCCTGGCTTTCTTTCTTAAAGAAAAATTAAGATGCTGCATGATCTTAATAGCATCCGTAGCTATTACCTTGCACAAATCTAAACATGTTTATTTACAATGCCTCAACACAGGTGCTTATATTTCATATTAACTAAGACTCTTTCCTAGTTCATGGCCTGAAGTAGCAAGAGAAAGTTATTTTCTTATGGTATCCTCATTCCCATTCAGAGCCACTCTCGGTAGGTGACCTCAGCCTACCTCACAACAATGAGAGCTAACACACATGCAGAGAATCAGGAACAACCAGCATTGCCAAAATTCAGTTTACAACTGAGACACAAGCCTGGTGCATAAATCTTTAAAAAGCCTCCATCCAGATTTGAGACAAGCAAGGCAGATCAGTTTACGTAGCAGCACACAGAGCACGAGGGGGATTGTACTATGCAATTTGCCATTCTGGCAGCGAGTACGTCCAGGATTAGGCAGTGAATGTCATGTATATTCCTTAGTCTATTCTGGAAATGGCTCTTCTGATGATCCTTGTACTTTGAACAAGATCCCTATTACACACTACAAAACAGCCTCCTTGAAAGGTCTAGCAGAAATTACAGCTTGTTTGAGATTTTCCAGAAGTTACAACAGTCTCAGAACCACTGGGAAAGCTTCTCTTAATTCAATTCTGGAATTGCAAGCTAACCTGTCACCAGAGAAAGAGTTTAAGAGGACTGATCTACCTTTCCAAGAGCAGTAACCTTTACTTCTTGATGATTTCTCAAGCTCTGAGAAGCCTCAGAATGTTGCATAGTTCCTTGAATGCTGTTATTTGTTATCCTAACCGCAATCATGAAGTAGACACAAGCTGCAATTGTAAAATCCCAAGTCACAGTTTCGCTTCTACTGACATTTAAAAGAATGTGAGTCCAATGTCCAGGAGCCAAAGATACAAATACAATGACCCACACAGCCCACCTGCACAATTAGACCCACTGCCAGTGCTTGGAGACACTTAGAAGAGAGGTAGTGTTGTGATTTTTTTTTTTCCCCAGATACCTAAAAGTTCCTAGACCAGCTGTCCCAAGACTACAGTCTGTTCTGGAACAAGCAATATCACCCATCAGGGGAGTAGGTAGCAGTCTTCACTTGCAAACTCCATAGTTCATGTTCATGGTATCATACAAACTGCAAAAATTCCACACAGTTGTCTGAAGATTAATAGCCATAAATCCAAACTTCACAAGGAGGGGGAGGGGAATGGACCTATAGATATCTCAGGACAGCTCTCATGTGAGCCAGCAAAGGCTCTAGCCTTTGTGGCTCCACAGATATAGGACTACAGACTAAACAAGGAATGGACACTTACTGGAATATGTAAGAAATTCCTATAGATCACAAGAGATTCAGAATTATATATCCCTGTGTGTTTGTCTCCCACAGAGATGCTAGAAACAGGTATACCTGTTAAGTTACTGCACTCTTGGCAGAAGGTGATAATTCTTGAACCTAAACTATGCAGCTACACAGAAAAATAAAAAGGACATCTCATGCCACTCCTGTATTTCAGAAGACTCCCTCCTAGCAATTTCTGAAAGCAGCTGCCCCAGTTAGAAGCCTAATGATTTATGGAGATCAAAACAAGGCTGAAGTCAGTTAATTTCTGTGATATCCCTGATTTTTTTCCCCTCCCCACCCCAGAAGACACACTTAGGCCATTTAAACTATTAAGAATCCAGAATGATCCAATTTTTTACAGTACTGTAGTCAAGAATATCAGAATCACCATATCAAAGATGTTTTAAAGACAAATATTATGAAGCTAACAGATACATAACTAGAGAAATCTCAGGTATTAAGAGTAATATAGCAAGCAATTATCTCTTTCTTCAAAAGTTACTTAAGCAGACAAAGTAGCCCATTTGAAAAAAAACCCTCCCCAAATGCCTTTAGCTAACAAGAACAGTTGGCCTGCTAAAGGTTTTGCACCCTTTTATTGGAATTAAATCCCACTGCGATACTATTTCTCTAGTATCAAGAAAAAGATAGAGCTAGATTCTGAATTTGTGAAACAGCTGCATTACATGTAAGTTTGAACAAGAAAGATTACATCTGCATTTCTATTCTTACCTGCTATTTTTATGCTGTATGGAAGAGCCACATATGCTCCTCACTCCAATAAAATGTACGTGACAAGGAAGAAAACAACTATAAGTCACAGCAACACAGACTTGTATGCCCTTGCTGTAATAAACGAGAAGATGCTCACGCTGCTTTCTTCTCCTCTCACACACCAGTCACCTAGCCAGGGGAAACCATTAAAGAACTAGAGGTGTGAAGCCAGCCATTCTGCATTTCTACTTCATTAAGTCCTATATAATTTTTACATAGGAGTTATGGAGCTATAAATTACGCGAGACAGAATGACAGCTAATTAAAGGGTCAGCTAAGCATATAATTTTGCATTGAGAGAATTGCCACATTTGGACAAAATATCGTCTACTACTAAGAGCAGATATTTTCTTCTAAGAGGTGGGCATTACTATCTGAAAGACACAGCTACTTCATTTCCTAGCATGGAAGCCCTATAGAACCCTGAGTCAACCTTTTTTTCTTCTTTAGTAACAGATTTGACTCTGCCTTGGACACATGTGTTGCAGTGCAGTCTTTATACACTGAATTGAGTCAGTGTTTTTTCCAATTAGAGCAAACTCCTATGCTTCTAAAGACAGAAATTCACAACCCAAGAAATTTCTACATGTACTAAGGTGAAGCATTAATTAAATTCCCCTAAATCTAGCAGTTACACTTGAGCACTTCAGGCTATTTATTAGATTCCTTTGCTAATAAGGTATGGCTAACTTGAAAGGGGGGGTGGGCAAGGAAATCATCTCTTTCCTGATACCAAATTTCTCAGATGATAGATTTGTGTGGTAAAAAATCTTTTCTGAACGGTTAGAGGTAAATCTAATGCAGACATGTTAACTGAAATATGTGTATCTCTCACAACCCATGAGGAGTTTTAAGTATGCATATTACTACCGTGACACCTAGAGCATCTGATAGTCGGTGAGAAACCCATTAGAGCAAGGCCATATAAAAACAAAACAGCATGAGGATGATCCTCTAACTCCAAGAGGGTTTTCTGGAAAGGATTTTTATAGAGGTATGGATATATGGTTTATTTTTATTCCTTCTTCACCTTCCTTTTAGTGATCTAATAATTTTAGGTACTAAACCAATTCATCAAATGCAAGAGAATTAATCTAATTATTAACTATATAATTTTCAATACATATATATTCTTTAATTCCGCTGAAGGAAAGAAAAAAAATGTTTGTTTGTTTGCTTTTTTTGTTTGTTTTGTTTGTTTGTTTGTTTTTTAAGACAACACTTATTTCAGGCTTGACTGACTGGAAAAGTGGCTTCAAAAACATTTTCATTAAAAACGGGGCAGCATCCATCCAAAGTTTCACATTTTACTTGGGTATCCCAAGTACCTCAGTGAATTGCTGGTCACTTGCAATTTGTAGAGTTAGGCCGCAATCAGGAAGGGGAACACATCTCTGATACACAACTAGGTCAAATACTAAGCTCACCAAGCCAACACAAGGGTCAAGAAATTAGAAAGGCCAAGAAATACAACTACCGAAAGGCCAAAGACCAGGTATTAAGCTGCCTGAGGGGACAACAAAGAGGCAGGTGTGAAGGATGATCAGGAGCGGCAGGGGCCAGGCAGGGCTGCCTGCAGTCAGCCCAAGAAGCCACAGCTCACTCTCCTGCAACCTTCAAACCTGAAGGATCTCAAGTAATCTCAGGGAAGTTTTTCATCTTCATTTGGCAGTACTCTGATAAGTGAATTATTTTGCCTAAAGGTTTTGGAAAAACAAAGTACAAAACCTAGTAACAAGAGTTCTAGGGGTATTCTGACAATGCTTAGAATACCACTAATGCCCATTTTTTAAAACCAGCCTATTCAGAAATGCAAGCTGAAATGATCCTTTGTAAACTACACAAAATAATTCTGTGGCCCAAAGCCGGTAATTTTAAACTGTATCTGTTCTTTGCAACAAGTCTTTGACTCTAACCGAATTTCAGGGTTCTCATAAGGTGGAAAAAGCAGCATAACAGTAACAATATAACAGTAAATGACAGGAACAGATTCAAAATATATATATAGTCAAAAATATGTAATCAGAAGCATTCACAATTTTGATGAGTGTCACACAAAACATGATCTCCAGCTCTATAAAAAACAAGAGCCACTCCATACAAAACATCATATTAATGTTACAAACATATTTATACAGTAGTAGCATACAAAAGCAAACCTGCCAAGACCCCCACAGTCAGCATGTAACATGCTATTGACTCTTAACTCCCCATGACAGTTCCTGTAGTTAACCACATGGTAAAAATAACCCCTGGTCAACTGCATGCAGCACATGAGGCAGGAAGCAGACATGGTACTACAAACAGAGATTACAAACCCCACACATTGCTGTCAGACACAGATTCCTTACAGCCCTTCTGTGTCATGTCATCTGGGGTTTAACACCAGCACATTTTTTGTTTTCGTTGGGTTTGCTTGGTTTTGTGGTTTTGGTGGTGGTGGTGGTGTTGTTTTGGTTGTTTTGTTGATGTTTAAGACCAAAAAAAATAACTTCACCAAATCAGATTAATATAAATCTTTTCCACTGAACAATAAGGAAGCATTGCTTTCCTTGCTCAGGATCTAGATGTCCACATTAGAGATGGAGAAGAAAATTCAAGTCCTTTCTTACAAAACTACAATGTAGCAGCAGCATCAATATTCTAATTTAAGGAAGATGAAAACCTTCCGAGAGCTACAAATAACATGTAAGAGAGATCCATGGCATTCCTTCAAGGGCAGAGGTTTTCCAGCTCTTTTAAACTTCAACAAAACACCACCAAATTATATGCAGAAATACTCACTAATGCAAATTCACAGAACTGTTAAAAACAAGCATTACAGCATTCCTGTTTTGTTTACTTCCTGCATTCTTCTCCTCATCCTATTTCAGTTACATGATAAATTGTAATTACGAATGGGACAAGTGAAACTCATCAGATTTCCAGAGTTAACATATGGCATTGCAACACAGTTGACAGTATAAATAAACTATGAAGTTGACAATAAAATCAAACTTTCACATTAGTTCTGTCAGCATTTGTTAGTGTTCATCAATGCAATTTTAGTTTTTTTAAGCTCCATTGTCTGATTTCTTCGGCTATTTTTGTGACATTCTTGTGTTGCTGAGACTAATTCACATGTCAAGACAGCAGAATTTGACTTGAAATGTTTTCTCGAGCCTGTTTGAAAGAGAAAGAAAATGCCAGTGCATGTGGCTGTTGTCTGGCCTTTCAGGAATATCACTTGCTCCAGAGCATCTGTCACCTGTCTGCAGTAGAGAAGGGGTCGCAAGCACAGTGTATTTACTCTTACTCAAAGCTAGATAAGTAAAGCTATAGCTGTTTCAGATACTTCTAAAAGAAGAGTGATTTCCATCTTCAAGATTTATTTTATAGCTTTGCAGATAACATATATTAACTTTGAGCAGTTTAACACTATATCAAATAAGACAACAGCACCAAACATCCCTACCCATATATGAGAGTACTTCATATTTTTCATATTATACATGGGACTAGAAGTGTCATAAGTCCATCTTGGCTGCCCAAAGCCAATTATAACAACTTTCTGCTTCTTCTGATGTCACCTGTCTAAAGATTGTTCTGAAGTTCTCCAGACTTGGATCTGACATTATCCAAGCAAATACCACTGAAACTCAGACAATGCACATTAAGCCTCTAAAGCTGCTCCACACAGTAGTATGTGGTTCATCTCTTCAATCATTTCAGAAGCTCCAGAAGCCAGGCTCTGCATCTAAACATTTGAAAACACTGATGAACAACTCAAGATTTACAGTGGTTCCTTTGGACAGAATTTAAAAAAGCAAGCTGTACAATTCATAAAAGAAAAATAATAGCTAATAGGCTCTTTAAATCACAACATCCCCTCTCCTTACAGACTGGAGATGAATAAAAACAACCAACATAAGTCATAAGAACAGCTATCTCCTGAAAAAAAAACAAACAACAAAACCAAAACAAAGCAAACAACAAAAAAAAACCCACCACCACCTACCTCTCTGTAGAAGTTGGGAGAAAAGCAGGAGACTGCAAGATAAAAAGATTCTCTTGAGGTTAAGGCATTTGAATGCTACAGTGCAGAAGCGATCTGTATCCTGAACTCTAGCAGAGAGCTGCTAAAAGTGCTTGGCAAGTTGCTTAAACCAATCCTGCCACAATCGCTAACTGCAGGTGCCTGTTCTGGGAGCCTAACTTGATACTGCGAGCTCTGGTTTACAGAAGTGCTGAATGGTCATGCTGTCATTCGCGGCAACAGAAATTCTGCTGTGAACACACGTCATTCCAAGTGTTGATGTACCAGTTCCCACAACTCAGAATGAGCATCATATGTTGCTGAAGCCCTCTCTCTGTGCTGCATGTCCCTGCCTATGCTGGGAGATGGCCCTTCATTTGTCATGGAAGTGCTGAAAAGATTTAATCTTAAATTTTTTTAATGTTTATGAAGCACACAGCTACTACAGGCTGAGCACCAGTGAAAAGCCATGTTCTCAGAATAATCTAGGAGTGACAAGCCACTCATCAAGAGATCCAGGAAGAGCCATTTGTCAGTAAGCAAGTATTACCTATCTTGTGCACAAAGCCTGGTGAGAATCCCTCAAAAAAAAAAAGTTGTCTTAATGTTTTTTGATGTCTGTAATCTTGTTTCTCTGATTAACAAGGGACCAAGTTAAGCATGAAACATGGTATTGACTATGCACAGGCCCTACAACCTACCAAACACACAGCTCTCTGGCATAGACTGCACCTGCATTGCAGATAACAGACTGCAGAAACAGAAAAAGGTAGAATCTTTTTCTGTAAAGCTTTGACACTGATCTATAAGGGGTTTTCTTAATTAGTAACATGTATTAAATAATGTCATTTTAAAAGAAAAATGAAGTGTATCTAAGCACTTAAATGCATTTGCAGTTCCAAGTCAAAGATTCACCATCCAATTATTAGCAGGTGGCCAAAGAAAGAAATATTATGCATTATTTTTGTCATATGTGGTCATACAAATATAGAAACTAGCTACTCCTCTGCTAGCTTGTATTATTAGCATTTCTATTATAAAATCGCATGAGGAGGTTCCTATACCTTCTTCAGAAGTCCTGCTGCACAGGGCAGAGTATGAACTTTAAGAGTGTTCACTTAATGTCTTAACCAAATTCATCTTCTCTGGTATATATTTTGATAACGAGTCTCTATGCTCTATTTTTTCCCTGGCTTAGGAAAACAACTAATTTTCAATGCTACAAATTATGATAGACATAAATAAACACTGTAAAGTTTAAAACAAGTTACATAAAAGTCACATTATACTTCTTTTCCCCTCTCTTCCGTTTTGAAACATGCTGTAATAATGGTGCCTGTCACATCACTGATGCCTAAACTAATTAATCTTTGAAATTGTACCAAATTGTAATAGGACTGAGACCTAACAATTTACTATATTTAAACGGGATGTACTGAGATGTGTCAATTTAAAGCTCAACAGCATGAGCTGTTAAAAGTTTCCTACCATATGTTTAACTTCTTGGTACTGGCACAAACATATACAGAGATAACATGGCCTACAGCCTTAACCACTTATGCTATAAACGTCTTACAATTTTAGTAATGTTGAGTGGTGTTAAAGATTCAGTAGGTGGCATCCTCTGCTGGGAATCAGCACTACACCAGCCACCATTATGTAGATTGATTATGAACCACTTGGTATGAGAAAAACACTTGTAGGATTTTTTTTTCTGCAATGATGCACCAAAAGCCTAACAAACCACAGAAATACCATGGCAGTTTACAATTCAAACTTCACCTCAGTTAATTTTACTTTGCTCTCATGACCTTAACCTTCCAGTCAGGTACAGAAGTGTTCTTCAGTGCCTGTAATAAGCAGTTACAGAGTTTTCCTTTATACACAAGATTACCTTAGTCTTATAAGAATCATCTTCCCTGCCACACAAATGCAAGCAATGGGGTGAATATCATCATATTATCACAGGGTAGACTGGCTTTGAGCTTTGTGGTTTGTTTGCAAGATGAAACCTTGTGAGACATCTTAGTATGATTTGGTGAGCTGTGGGAGACAAGATTACCCTACTTCACATACAGCATGAATGTCTTAGTTGCAGGGGTGCCCCAAGTCCTCCATACTTTTAAGCACTGGCATGTCTGCACCAGTTTTCCAACAGAAAGACAAGAGTAATAAAATGTTGTCCAATATTTTCCAGAACCATAGCATTTTACCAATATCACAATGCATCATCCTGTCACACAACAAAATGACCAGGAAAAGATCTAGAAAGCGGTGAAGCAAGAAGCATAATCATGCAGATCCTGCATTCTGTCACAGAAGACACACCTGTTTGTAAACTGAAACCTATTTATGCAGTCTCTGCTTTCAAGGCAGACTTATAACTTATAACTGGCAAATATCACCCCAATCCATAAAAAAGGCTGCAAGGCTGACCCTGGTAACTACAGGCCTGTCAGCCTGACCTCG
>JANHFX010023378.1:0-21604 GCA_027560015.1 Chloroceryle amazona | reverse complement strand
GCGCCCGTGTCCGTGCCCGTGCGCCCGTGCCAAGTCACCGCCGAGGGTGTTTTGGCGGAGAAACACGAGCGGAGGACCCGCTTCCCTGTGTGGAAAAAGAAAGCTAAATATTTCCTTCTCCGGTTTGCATCACGTCCCGATATTGGCGATTTTGGGGAAAGTGTGCGCAATTTTCAGTAACTCCCCCTGGCATTTAATGTCGTTCTATTCAGGAAAAGAACAGAACTTCCCACTGCGGTACCTGAGACGCGGGGAGGGGATGACAAACTTAAGGGGGGGGTAGGGTGGCGAGAGCGCCGAGCGGGCCCCAGCAGCACCCGTCGCTGCCGCCAGGGGGCGCCGCCGTCGCGGGCACGGCGGAAGAGCCGCCGCCATGAGCCCCGGCCTGTGCCCGCGCGCGGCGGCTCCGAGCCCTGCAGGGGGCGGTTACCGGGTTTGACCCGGGCGGCAGCGGTCGGGCGCGTCAGGATGCGCCGCCTGCGTACGCCTGGGAAGAGCGGTTTTCCCCGAACTGCTTCGACGGGCTTGAGCGCGGCAGCTCGGAGCCGAAGGTCCAGGATCGAACCTGTGCCGGCCCCGGTCCCAAACTGGCTGTGTCAGCAGAGAGGTGCTTGCCCGGCACCTCCTTCCCTGCATCTCGAAGCAGTGCGATGGTGGAGGAGTCCTCAAGTGCCTACTCGGGCCTAGAGACCAATTCTTCACCTTCAGCACAAAATTTACCGCTTTTACGAAGCCACCCAAGAGGGAAATTTTCTTGGGGGGGCACAGGACCAAGGAGATAGGAAAGGTACCTCTCATAGCAAGAGGTCTTTGCAGAGGGCATGCCATACATCACTGCACTGGTACAGGAGCACCGGCCTCATCTCAATACCAAGACGTAAATATGGAGGAAGACCTTGAAGGAAGGATGGATTTCCTGAGGATGTAGATCAGCTGTCCAAGCTGGCTGCTTTGAACTGAATAAAGCTGACTCTATAACTCAAATGGAACAGCAGTTTATATGGCAGAGCTGGTTTTCGCTGACAGCTTGGCCACTAACTGCTATGTTGTGAGCAGGATGACGTTGTGTGTGTAAACTCGCTTAGGCTGAGGAAAGGCCCAAGCACTGAGCCCCCTGTAGCCACAGCTATCCTGGTAGGAGATGCTACCTGGCAGCTGGCTCCATTCTGGCTCCAGTCTGCCTCCACTGCCCTGGCAGCAAGGTGGCCATGCCGTCAGAAGCATTCCTGCTCACTGTGCACCAGTATGTTGACAGTGTCATGTCATCTGTTCCCTGCAGTAGTCTGGGGTTGCAGTGCAGAAGGATGGGACAAGTGAGGAATTCATTCTTTCCGCTTTCACGGCCTTTTCAATCATATCTGGATTGCATCAAACACTTGCCTTTTGCAAAACCACCTGGTATTTAAGACAATATCCAAACAAAGCTAGGAAACCAAAGGTAAGTGCATAGTTAACTCAGGTTAGCTCCCTGCCCTTGTAAAATGTAGAATTTATAAGGGGTTCATAGTATTTGGTTAAAGGGAAAAAAATACATTCAGGACATGATCAAACTTCTAACAGGGACTGGATAATAACTGGAATGTGGAAGCTTTCACAGATGTTACTGTTCTTGGTGACGAAAGACTGAACTGACAAATATACATACCTCTAGCAAAGTGATGTAAACGGTAGATGACCTTAATCGGGTGGATAGAAGAAGGAGATGCATAAGGACATCCTTACAGATTCTCTGTGAGTGCAGGAGCTGATTGCCAGTGCCATTGCTGTGTCAGTATCTTTGATGTTGGCTCAGCACACTCTAGGACCTGTGGTTTCTGCATGGAAGCAGCTTCCTTGGACTACCAAGCTGTCTCCAGGTCATGCAGAGGAAGGAACATTCACAGAAACAGGAGTGGAAATCAGTGTAATCAGTGTAAAATCTATAAAGGGATGCTAACTTATGAGAGCTCTGACAGAAAAATGTACCAGTGAAGCTGAGCACACTAAGTTTGTGTATTGCATTTAGTAGGAAACTATATAGTAGGACACTATATAGAAAATTCTCTGTGGACCAAAAGCACAGAAATGTAAGGGATCACAAAAGGCACGTCAGGGCTGAGCTCTCTGCTTCATGGGCAGGGCTTTCCCAGCCACAAGGCCCTTCTGAGGCTGCAGCAAAGTGCCGCAAGAGGAGTATCAGACATGGAAGACTTCAGTCTGAAGTCCAATCATGGACTTCATGAACTGATGATGTGAAAGAAAGAACCAGGAAGTTACTCAGGAGCAGCTTGTCCTGGAACAGTTCACGAAACATCATATCCCTTTTGAGAGATATTCCATGGGCACTTTGTCTCCCATGCAGAGTGCATACTAATTTAAAGGGGGAAATATCTGGACAATTGTCCAGTTCTTCAAGAGATGGCAACTAAGTTCAAAAAATGATACACTGAATAAATACGTAGATTCCACTGAGCTTCCAGTGACTGCAGATTTTCATCTGGTTAAAGCAGTCAGAACCAGAGTCTGGAACTACTTAGCCCTGGAAGGTTGGTTTTTTTTTTCTGTCTACCACAGTACCCGATTACTGTTTCTGACATTATTACCTGCTTTAATAAGCAAATTCCCTCAAACAACAGTTGGCCCTAATATGTCCCTCTTCTATTCACATCTTCTTAGCCACATATTGCTTACTGTGCTAAGTGCTAAATGGCTCTCGGAAAGTGCTAAGAGGGTGTCGTGAAAGGACTCAGACAATATTCACAAACAACTGCCTATGCCTATAGTCTCATTGGTAGGGTGGTGCCAGGACGCCCAGGTGCAGTCTGGTTGAAGATTCTTGTTTTGACAAGGCTGGAGAACTGAACTTCACAGTTGCCTTCTTAAGGTAATTTAAATGAGACATTTTCATCCTGTCAAAGTGAAGTTTGTTTGATTCAAGCTGAAATGAAACCACTGGATACTTCATCAAAAATATTTGACAAAATCAGTATGTTCCTGATAGCTAGGTCAAGTCCATCCACTCTGCTTACTTCACCAGAAACCAGCTCAGGCAGCAATCTTGGCACTCAATAACTCTTGGAAGTGAAGAGCAGTTCCTGGAAGATGATGGGAACAAAGCTTCTGGTCCACCAGCCCCAGCATAACATTGACTTCTGAAGCCCCAGTCAAAGTTAGGAAGAAACCCGAAGCATCCATCCTGCAAAGAGGCACCAAGTTGGCAATGCCAATTCAAATGTTCCTAACTAATCACATCACCACTCTCCAGCCATGGGCAGAAAATAAAATAGACCGATTTTTTTTTTTTTTCTTCTCCAACAAATGGTTGGTTGGGGCCACCAACAAGCATTGGCCAATGTATAAACTTCAACTTGTAAGTAAAGGAGAAGCTTTGCCAAAGAAAAAACAACTTAATTGCAAGAACATTTGAAGAAAGGAGAGGGGATGGGATCATTTAAATGAAGCAATTTCCTGGGTGAACAACTCTGTGGTTGCACCTTATTTATTTGCTTAACCGTTAGAAGATGTGGATCTTGTTTAGCATGCACGTGAATTGGGATCACAAGACACCTCTTTGCCCTGTTAGTCACCATCACTTGGGGGATCTCTGCTATGCTGGGCTGTGGCGTGTGGATTTAATCTAGTAAGAGCTGGCACGGACTGGCTTCCAGCTTGAGTAGGCAGTCACTCTGTGACTACGGGGTAAATTTACTTGTTTTAATTCTAACTCAAATGGTTTGCAAAAAAAAGCCCTGGTCTTTAGGTAGTGATTATTTTGATTATTTTATAGGGTGCTTCAGACACTATCAATTTCTGTATAAAATAAATGTAGTATCATGAGCATTAAGGGCTGCCTTGCTAATTGTTTTAATTTTGCAATTAAATTTTTGCAATTAAATTACTGTGGGTTAGATGCTTGCTAATACATTTAAATCAGTCCAATGAATTGTTGGTTTTTTTTTTTATACTAACAGCAGATCTTGAAAGCACGTGTTTCCCTTAAGAAGCATAGCATCTGTAACTGTTTTACTGAACTATTTGAGTTCAGAACTGTGTTTATTATAAAAAATGCCACAGAGCCTGTTATGTCCTATGTAGTATTTGCCATGTAAGCTATTTATAAGGCAAGTTATTTATAAGGAAAGTCATTCAGAAGGAAAGTTATTTTGAGTTATTTATATAAGGAAAAGCCAGGCTCAGTATCTCATTTTACAGTTGGAGATGTTGTGGCTCAGGGACAGGTGAAATGGTTTCCCCGGTGTCAGGCAGCAAATACAGTTAGTCCTGGCTCCCACTGCCTGCCCATCCAACCTTCTGCCCCCTGACCCACGTGCTCCTACATGGTGACATTTGGTCTTCACCACCCCACACTCCACAGCAAACAGGATAGTTCAGTTTTGCTGCATCCTTCCAGCTATGGTTCTACTGCAGAGGATACAGCTTCCTTAGTAGTGATGGATCTCCATAGAGCTTCCCAGCTTTTACTAGAACCCTATGTTTCTTTATTGATTCTCAAAACCAATCTACATCTGCTAATCCCATTTCATCCAAAAGAAATGAGACATTACTCACGATTTGGCTGGTGGAGGTTAGAAAACCCATATTTGCCATTCATTGGCTATGCTTTCCTTCTTCTGGTTTAGAAACAGGGTGAAAAACTCAGTGGGTTCCAGAATTGTTCTGCATTTTTGGTTGTTTTGTTTCCTCAATGAAATTCAAAGCTCTGGTATTCAAAGAAAGTGCAGCCAGCTCTACAGAGAATTGAAAATGCAGAGGAAAATATTGTCATTTTTTTTTCCCCAGTTAAATCACAACAGAGACTAGCAGCTACTGAAATGCAAAAATGCCCATATGGATGTAGGCAGACAAGCAGAGCCTGCCTGCACTGACAATGGCTTAGGCACTTTATATTGCCTCCTGGAAGCCTCCCGGGATCTCCTTACGAAGTTGTTCAGAAACGGCTCAACAGGAGAAGCTGGGGACATAATTCATGGCCTTTTTCCATCAGCTGACACAGGGTTTCTCGGTACCTTAGTAGGTAGGAAGAAGCTGCTCTGCTTTCACTGACAAATTAAATGTTGTCACCTCAGGGGGTTACAGCAAAATAAGTAACTTTATCTTCATTTCTGGGCGGCACAGTAAAATTCTGGTCACCCTGAGCAGATGCCTTGAGCTTGTTCCCATTTGCATCCAACATTTGCTGCCTACTGGCGGGCCTGACCATACCTACAGCATCCCTGGATGAAGTTGGTCATAGCATGGTGAAGGACACTGCATGGCAGTAGCTTCATGGCTTCATTCCTTTATGCCTAAATGGCAGGGGTTTTCATATCTTCCCAGGGTTTCTGCTTTGAAGCAGAAACCTCTTCTTGCCCTGCTTCCACCAGTTAGTGAGAACATTTCATCTTTATAATCCAACAGTTAACCACATCATTCTCAAGTCTTGCCCTTTGTAAACAAACCTTCTTAATCTTTGTGAGACATGCTTTCAAAGCCTCTTCTCAGGCTTGCTGCTTGGCTCTGAAACCTTCAGTCTGTGTCTGGTCTTCCCCATGCCAGAAAGAGGAAACCGGTCACCTGCTGTGTTGTGCACCCTGCACCCCACATTAGCTCAGCCTTTTTTTCAGACCAGCATCATACTGTTGACTCCTATTCAGTTCATGGCTCACACCCTGAGCTGCCTTTCTGCAGTACTGCTGCCTGGCCACTTATTCCCCATTTTCTCTTTGTGCTTTTGATTTCTTACTCTTAAGTGTAGCTCTTTGCACTTTTCTTTACTGAGTCGTTGATTTTCACCAATTTAGCAAGATCATTTTGAATTCTCAGTCCATCCGACAAACTGTTTGCATCTTCTCCCAGCTAGATGATGTCTGCAGATTTTATGAGTACTCTTTATTCCCTCGTCACAGGTTGTTAATGAAAATACTGCATAAAATGGATTCCACGCAGATGTTGGAAGGACCCCATTCGAAAATTCCTCTGACAGAGAACAACTGACAACTGGGTTTTAAAGGTGGTTTTTTTTTTCCACCAGTCATGTACCTACTTTATGAGGATTTCATCTAAACTATATTTTCTTTGCTTAGTAGAATGTCATGTGGAATGGTGTCAAAACCTTATAAGAATTAAGAAAATGTGACAACTGTTACATCTTTCTTGTTACATCTGTTACATCTTTTGCTGCAAAGAAGGTTTTGTAGAGCCCACTGACCTAAGCCAAGAAAGGTACTTTTATACAGGCTTGAACTGCTTTATCAGTTTCCAGTCTTCAGTTCAATCACTGCAATTCTGTGCATAGGCATAGCCCGAGCAATTGTCTCCAGTATCTCAGTGATTAAAGCTCATTCAAAATTCCAGTAAGCTTCAATAAACTTTTTCTTCCCTTGATAGGACAATATATAGTCAGAGATCAGGGAATTTTTTTTCATTCCAAATTCAGCGAGGGAGAAGTTGGCACTAATACACAAAAACCAGTGAAAAACTCCTTTGCAAGCCCTCAGAGATGTAGGTGGATTCTTGAAGATGCTTCCTACTTTGTAAAATCCACATTCAAGGAAGCACACTGATGTGTGCTAATAGTTGTGTATCCCATCAGTCTAATGATTTTAATTTATGTACTGTTCTGCACTACTATGGAATTCCTGATGCAATCAGTATCATTGCAAGAAAGTAAAGCTGTTCTTACAGATGAGTTACAAATCCTCATTAACCATCAGATGTTACATTAGACAAGTGTTTGTTATATCCTCAATATATTATGCACTTGTTAGTGCCGCATATTGGTCACCTCTGAATTTAATAGCCTCCATCACCCCAGTATCTAAGCAACCTGATCCCATATACCGTTGTGCTAAATAGTGTCCAACCTCTCAGAGATGCTTTTCTATTTTATTTATTTTTTAGGGAAACTAACACTTCATCTGAAGGAATGAATGGTTATGAGTCTGTAATATTGGAAGTGACTAATCCAGTGTTGTAAATGGGGGGGATAAAGGGAAATGGCATGTATTTTTGAGAACAAACAGTAATCATTGACACAGTAATTTGCATCCCTAGATGTTATACTAATGACTAAGTATCACTTCCCCTTGTTTGCATAAGGAAGAGTAGGCAGAGAAATCCAGTGATTTGGCTAGCGCACTACCAGCAAGCCACTGAAAAGAGAAGAGCTGAACGTAGATCGCTTTTCTTGCAGCTTGCTTTCCTGTTCTCTGCTACATGTTGAAATACAGCATTACAAAGGTGTGATCCCTTCCAGCTCTAAAAACTCTGTAAGGGCTTCACTGGTTCATGCCAGAAATAGCCGACAGAAGTTGGTCAAGACTTGTGATGGATTTGAGAGATGTGGTGCAGTGCGTTGCCTTTAGAAGAGCTGGTTTGGATGGGTGGCTTGGGATTCCTGACAATTTACATATATTAAGTGCCAACAGCCTCAATCTGTGCTGTCTTGCTGATGGAGCTAACATATTTTTGCTGCCTAAGGAAACTTTCTGCTCTTCAGAAACTGATTGCAATTGTAAAGACCAAAGTATATTCAGTCATCCTTCTGCCTCATGACCAACTTACATGGATTTAAATGGGGAGTACTTGCTATGAGTGGATCCTAAAGGTCTATTTGTACAGCCAGCAGCTCTGCACAAACGTTTCTAGACAGGCAGTCCCTGGGAAGTCAGAACCACTGCATCAGAGGGATGGAGCGTTCGCAAGCTGAAAAGCAAATATGTTTAATGTCTTAATTTTTTTAGAAGAAAATTTATCACCTGAGGTATGATTTGCTTTTGTACTAAATAAAGGGAGTTCAGTAGGGCTGGCAATAGGATTCTAAATTGTCTTTGAATTTCACACTGGCTGCTTTCCACAGGACCAGGACAAATAGCAGTTAATACAACCTTTACTTAGCTTCTCCTGACAAATCCAAAGTAAAGGGTGAGGCAGTCTCACATTGACATATGGCCTGATAAAGGCAAGACATACCTAGAAAAGGTAATCACACTTTATCATAACTATTTATTTTCATGGGTCCAATGAGAAGGGCAAAATGGGTAGGTCTTGCAAGACTTCACAGTATTCACAGAAAGCCAATGGTATCATGGGGTGCATGAAGAACAGTGTGACTACCAGCTCATGGGAGGTTCTTCTCCCCCTCTACCCTGCCTTAGTGAGGCCACATCTGGAATAATGTGCCCAGTTCTGGGCTCTCCACTTCAAGAGGGACAAGAAACTACCGGAGAGAGTCCAATAGAGGACTGCAAAGATGCTGAGGGATTGGGAGCCTCTCTCTGACAAGAAAAGGCTGAGACCTGAGGCTGTTTAGCCTGGAGAAGACCAAGAGAGCATCTTATCAATGCTGATCAATAGCTAAAGGGTGGGTATCAGGAGGACAGAGACAATCTCTTTTCAGTGATGCCTAGGACAAGGGGCAATGGGCACAAACTACAACACAGAAAGTTTCACCTAAACATAAGGAAAAAATTATTTACTTTGAGGGTGACAGAGCACTGGAACAGGCTGCCCAGAGAGGCTGGGGAGTCGTCTTCTCTGGAGATATTCAGAACTTGCCTGGACATGATCCTCTGCAACCTGCTCTGGGTCGGATGAGATGATGCCCAGAGGTCCCTTCCAACCCTTACCATTCTGTGATTCTGTGATTTTGTTCAAGAATATGATAATCTTTAACGAGGATAAGTCTAGCTCTTCTCTCTAGTTCACATTTCTAAACACACAAGGGATGAGCTTTACCAAATACACAAGGTAAGAGTTATTTGGAGCATGTAGAATTCAGTTATGGGGAACAAAGGACAGAGCAGCAGACTATCTATCTGCTGGGGATCTCTTCGGCCAAAGAGGAGTACCAGAGCTGGTGAGGGCCAGGCTTTTCTGCCAGAGAAGTCATCTTGGCTCATCTGTGGGCAAGCATCTTCATGTGTTACAGGTTTGGTGGAAAAAACACAAAAAAACCAACCAGTTATTAATCCCCCTGCCTGACACCGGCCTGAGAGTTTCACAGGTGTGCTGTACTCTTCCCCCTGCTTTTCCTTTGCCTTACAGCAAAAGAGCTGCTGGGTCTGTGAGGTCACTTGTGTGCAAATAACCCTGCTGCACTGTGGGTTGATTGGCACCCTTTGGGCACCACCGCAGTAAAGATGAAGAACTATTTGTTTACATTTGAATAGGAGATCTGAAACTCGGTGATTCTGACTCATTGCCACAGCACCAGATAACTAGGAACGCCCTTATCTTTTCTACTTCTTTTTCCAGCTGGGGTTTTTTGTCTCTCTCTCCCCCTACTCTGTCCGAGAGTTTTCATGACTCTTAGATCTTCTCTCTAGTTTTGCCTCCGTAGTCATATGCCCCTTCCTTTACTTTCTTCCCACATATTTTGCTTCCTCTTCAGCTTTCCTCGTGGCTTGTTCTTCTCAAGTTCATATTGCAAGTCCTTCTTTTCAGGCTTGTCCCTCTCACAGACCATCCTGAGGCTGTCTTCCCACGAGGAGAGAGAGATGGAGACATTTGGGCTGGCGGCAGGCATTGGCAGGAAGGAAAAGCTGGGGACCAAGGGAGTGGCAACTGAGCAAGGAAGAGGATGGAGGGAGAGGAAAGCAGGAAAGAATGTTTACTGGGATAAAGGCAGGAATAAGGAGAGGGAAGAAAAACGTCAAGGAAATATGGGGGGAAAAAAGAAAGGAAGTTAGGGAAAAGCATACACAAGAGCATGGGGAAGTAGGAGGATGTGAGAGGGAATATGCATTAGGAGGAAGGCAGGAAGGGATATTTCA
Organism: Chloroceryle amazona; assembly: GCA_027560015.1. Classification (NCBI taxonomy): domain Eukaryota; kingdom Metazoa; phylum Chordata; class Aves; order Coraciiformes; family Cerylidae; genus Chloroceryle; species Chloroceryle amazona. Next base: position 11,852 of record JANHFX010023378.1, on the reverse strand, counting down.
TTGAGGGTAGTTATTAAAGGTAGGATTACACTTGCAGTGAGAAAGGCACTTAAGGCTAAAGGGAGAGAAAAGGGAAAAAGAAACTGAAAAAAAAAAAGAAAATCAAATCCTAAAATACTTGAGTCCATGAGAAGAAAAAAAAAAAGGAGCTAGAAAACAAAATATGACACTAATCCTAAAACACAGCATGAAAAAAGGTGAAGATTGTTTGAATTTTGGAGAAAGATGGAACTATGGGAGGAAAGGAGAAGAGCCTTGGAATATTTCAGAATTCCTCCCTAAAACAGCTCGAAAATTAATGTTTATAAAAATGTTACAACAACACTATGAGCACACACGTTCTTAAGCACTGAAATGTTTTCAAGCAGCTACCTTTCCCAGTCCCAGCCCTTTCCACCCTTACTTCACTATGAAATCCTTAAGGTACTGTAGAGTCCTTCCCTCTACAAAGGACATAATGTAAAGCCAAACATTTGTTACTGAAAGAACAGTAGGGATGCAAGAAGATCCCTCCATGTGTAAACCCCATTATCCTCCCCATTACTTAACATAATTTCCCTCAGGCAGCAAGTCAAATCCTCCAAATATTCACTGCAGCGAGAGATAGGGAGTGACGAACTCACTTATCTTTTCAGGTGGATTTCACAGTCTGGTTTTCTCTGTCTGTTCTCACTTTCTCCCTGATTGTGTTGTTTTTCTTTTATCTTTCCCTTTCACGTTTTTCAGCCCAATTTCACTTTCTGCCCACTGTTCTTAAACAATTTACTCAGTTTTGGATTATGTTTTCCTCACCCACACTATTCTGATGCCCTCTGGAAGTCCTTTTGTTGTCCATGCCTCCTTTTCATCTCTCTCCCTCTCTTTTCAGGTGCTCACCTCTAGAAGCCATCTCCTACCTGCCTCTGCCAATGCACGTGCCCTGCACAAATCACCAAGACTGGGCACTCTCCCTGATGATCTCATGCAACTTCCCTGGGCACCTTCAGTATTTCATTCCTTCTCATCAAAGGGAAATATCTAAAACATTACAGTTCCCCTTTGAACACCAGTAGAAAGGACTATCCCTCTCTACCATGTGTAGGCTTATCACACGTTTGTTCTCTGTTCACTTTCAACACTTGACCTCATGGTCTCTGGTCCCCTCTGCTTCATATTCGAACACCCCTAATCTCTTTTGACCTTCTGTTCTGATCCAAATATTTGATTTGAATTAGGAAAAGTGCAGGTTCCTTTTTCTCTTTTTACCCCATTATTGCTGCCAGGCCTCCCTCCACCCTGGAGGGCTCTGCCATGCTTTTGAACTGCAGCAAATGGTAAGGCTGGCAGATCAGGAGCCAGACACTTTCCGAGCCTCACCATAGTTCTCAATGCAAGCCATGACCTTGCTCTGCAGCACAGGGACTGATGAACAGCAACCACCCTCTTCACTTTGACCATGGAGTTGCTTGACATACCCAAGAGCACTGCTCAGTCCTGTGTTTCCCACCCGTGGACAAGCTCCACTGCTAGGCCTGCGTGTAGACATGGGAAGCCTATGTAAATTTGGCTTGGATGTTTTCCTACACTCCTCACATCAGCTGCCTAAAGTTTGCCAGAGGTACTGTTTGGACCAGGGCTTTCACAGGGGATGAAGGCACAATGAATCCTCCCAAATTAAGAAGCCAGTGACACAGTGGAGATGGTGCTCAGCACCATGTGTGCCTTCCAGCTGAGTTTCCTGGTATCCTCATAAATCTGGACACTCGGAGACCTCCAAGCTCTGCTCTTCTGACACCCACCATACGCAGGTATCCTGGCAGCACCATGGAGGAGCCCTTTGCTAACATCTTCTCCACAAACTGATGTTCTCTGATCCCCTCTATGTCATACAGTCCTGCACCCCAAAAACTGGTGTGCCTTGAGCTAGCTCCCCATCCAGATGGTTATATCTTGACCAATGGACTGAGGTCTGGAGACCTCCACAAATGTCAGGTGACCCTTGTATGCTCCTCACAGAATCATTGCACTGCAGTGAATGTGAGGTATCTTGCCAATGCCAAACTGAGATGTGCCACATCACCCAAAATGGAGGCTAAGGGACACTTCTGAAATGTGGCTGTCTGCCGTCTCTTTCTTGAGGCACCATCCATATCTCTGGAACTGAGGAACCTCAGCTGGACCCAAACCAAAAATGTCAGTCCCCTTGTGATTGAGGTGACCAGTCTTCCTTAAAATGCTGAGGAATCTCAGCCTCCAAATTACTCTCTTTTGGGTCCCACCACTGGGCAGCAACCTGAACCACTCCAGATGCAGGTGTACCCCCCAGGCACCACCCTGCCCCAGCCCACACACTGTTGAGATATCCCAGATACCCACAGATGAAAGTGTCACAGGGACCTTCCTCATCCCACACCACTTGGAGTCTCCCTCAACCTGAGATGCCCCGAGATGGAGTCAACAGAAAGGAGCTTCCTGCATGCACTAGGATTTGGAAACGTGAAAAGAAGCAGATAGAAATTGTAAAGGACTTCTTATTACTGTATTTAGTTTCTTCTTCTAGAAGATAAGGACCATATCTGAATCATCCTAGTGCTGCATGCTCTGTTCTGGCACAGGGAGATGTGGAGTCCATGGTTAGGGGTGGCAGTAGCTGTAAGACAGGTAATGGCAAAGGGCACATTTTCTCACTGCGTGCAATTTCAGACTGAGATAAGGGCTGGAGTTTGTTAATGATAATGCTGTATATCATGTTTTCAGGAGCAGAAACTGTCTCTTTCTTAACTGTTCGCACAGTGCTCAAAAAAACATGATTCTCATCTGAATCAGGTGTAGGTGTTGCTGTACCATGACAAGCATTGCACATCTGGGACAATCCCACCTTGCAGTGGAGAATTTTTAAACTTTTGAGGGAATTCCCCACAAATATCCATTTATATAATTACTCCCTGGCCCTGTACATTCAGTTTTGCTTGTACTGAATCCTTAGAAAGCAGCAAGCATCCTATGCAAGTGAGGGAAGACATGGTTCACGTGAAACTAGGGAGTTAAAAATATATTTTGCCAAGTCACAATATTATATTTAGTAGTGGTGTTGTGGCCATGGTCTAACGATAAAGAAGGGCAAGCCTGGAAGGTTATATATATATATATATAATGAGATCAACCAGAATCAAAACACAAACAAGCCTTTCTTCAGGTCCAGATAGGAAGCTGCAAATTTCATACAGGTATTTGCAAATAAAACCTCATTGTTATTATAACATGCATTGCTTCCACTCTGAAGTGCTGTCACATAGGACATTTCACCTCCCCAACCTCAGATATCCTCTCAGGAATGAGGGATCCACTGCTCCTCTAAGTTTAAGGGAGAAGGGTTTGGAAACAGGGGGGACTTTTCAGTCCTTGCCTGTAACATCAGAGGTGGAAATGAACCAGCTCCTGCAGCTCCCAGTGACCATCCCTTTTCTCTTGTGAACCTGAAGAGAAACAGTTGTACTTGATACACATTTTCCAGACATTTACAAACAGATGTCCTCATCCCTGAAAATAAAACTTTAAGACTGTGATGTTTTCTGAACTATTCCCTCTCTTCTTCCTTCCCTCTCTGTCAGGGACCCCTAGTGGAAGCTGCTGGATGGGTTGACCCTGGTCTCCATCTGTCCAGGGAAGAAGCTGGCTGGGATGGGAGCATGCTGGTGGATGGCTGCAAACCCACCAAAGCAGCCTGGCAGAGCCACACCAGGCACCACTGGGCAGTCCCCTGGCTGGGTCCTGCCTAGCAGTGACTGCCTGTGAACAGTATTTCAGGCAGTAGAAGCAAGGACACTGTTTGGGTTTAGAAGGGATGTGTAGCCCATTTCCTCCATGGCCTTCAAACAGACCCCATAAGAGTCTGATTCCCATTCAAACACTGCGTTTTTATTAAAAGCTAAACTGCCTTTCATTCCAGAAATGTGATATGAATGACAACCTAAGACTTGTTTTCATTCTCAGAAGAAAAAAAAAACCCCAACCTGCAGTACAAGAAGCTTCACTCTATTCAATTGAAGAGAAGACTATATACCACTGGCACACATGAATAGAGAAAAAGCCTCTTCCACTGTTTTCTTTTCTTTTCTTTTCTCCTCCACTTAAATATTACTACTTCCTTTATTCCTGAACTCATAAAAATTACAATACTGAAGGAGACAAAAGATGCATCAGGTAGCCCAGCCTTTCTCTGATAATGTCCCAACTTGGGTACTTAAGGAAGACTGTAAATAATGAGGTACATCCAGAAGGATCTTCCTCCTGGAAGTGTCTGGCACAGATAAAAGGGCTTGCTGAATCAGATGTTGCATCCTTCAGGAGATTTGTTTCAAGCCTTTCTGAACACATTTATACTTTCAGGCTCCATGAAATCTTGCAGCAATGAGTTCCAAATGTAACTATGCATTGAGAGAAAAGTACTGCTTCTTGTTTGTTTTAAACACTGCCTAATCATTTCACTTGCTGCCCCTTACTCTTGCACTTTGAGAATCGCTCCCTATTCTCCTCTGTGTTGCTTCCATCTAGCAGGCCCCCTATGTTCCCTCTCAGTTTTCTCTTATTTCAGATGAGAAGTCCTAGTCCTCATCTTGTTGTGGGTTTTGTTTTGGCTTGGGTTTTTTTTGTGTGTGTTTGTTTGGGTTTTGTGGTGTTTGTTTGTTGTTTTGGTTTGGCTTCGTTTGTTTGTTTGTTTGTTTTCTCAAGGTGAAAATTAATCCCTATCCCTTCTGTTACATTTCCAATTCTAGCATAGATTTTATGAAACAACATCCTGGCCACACAATGGATTTGTAAATAGGCAAAATCCAAGCTTCCACTGAATTTTATAGACTTCGGATAGCTTCCAGCTCCTTGTTTAACTATCTGGCTGATGGCAAGCACTGAGTTGACACTTTCAGGAGCCCCACTGATATTACCAGCAAGACTAAGGTGACCTGGAACTTTGCAATGTTTTCAAACTATCATAGGCTTTTATTCAAATTAATGATGGTGCTTCTGAGTCCACTACAAGAGAAACTAATCAAATTATGTCATGTTTCCACTTGATTGCTTAATAGAGTTTTGAAAGAAACTGTCTTTTCATTCTGTCCCTCCTAGTGAGAGAAAAATATGTTTATGCTTACGTCTACTATTCATATAGGGAAGAGATGCCAATGAGATTTGTGAATATATTGACATTATCTAACTGTCTGTTAGCTGAAAAGCATAATGTTGGTGTATCTTACTGTTATTAATCAATTCTGAACACAAAGAGTGCACAAACAGGCTTAATTGCCAAATTCCCTATGTCTTGAGTGATATATTTTGCAACTTACCTATCACTCAAACAACAGAAGACTTGAGTGGAAGATATTAAAATCAATTATAAATAAAATATCTGTGTAGAATTCTCTCTACATACATGTGGCTCTGAATTTATGATGCAGTAGCTGTATTCTAAGACATGACTACGTAAAATGGGAATTGTCTTGCTGTGCAGATGCCTTCCATATCCGTCAGGTTTACTGACTCTTTCTTGCTCTTTACTTTGCTCCTTCCCACTCTATTCAAAGCGCAGCCACATTCAAGTCTGGATTATGTGAGAAAGTGGCAAGATGAGATAAAGTAGCCAAAGCAGAAAGCTGGAAATAGCCAGACCTGCCCAGGAAGCTTGGAAGAGATGGTGTCATGCCATCGGGAAGGATTTGGTAACTCCAAGAGGTGTGAAGGGCAGTTACTCAGAAGATGCAGTGTTGTGTGGCATGGTGCTGCGTAAGAACAGCAGCACTCCCATGAACCCACGCTAGTTTAGCATCGGTCACCTCAGGGGTATCTGCACTCATGATGCACTTAATCCCAGAGAGTCTAGAATTGATGAACACTATTTATTGTCAGGCCATGAAAACCCCTTCTGAGTTCCTGCACTGGCACTGACCACTCTGTCCACTGAGTCATCATTAACTCTCTTATTCTTGCATGCAGAGCCAGGTATAGCTCCGCTCCTGGATTCCCTTTCCCCATCCCTTCTTTATAACAGTGGTTTCACAGCTCCTCTTCCCTTCCCTGTCCCCGTGCCTATGCTGGGCTACTTTTCACCACAGTAAAGTCAGGAAAGTAAGACATATAACACATAAGAAATACACGGTATTCCACTAGTGTAATACTTCCCAAAGCTTACTACTTTTGCACTGCTTTCTCTCAAACACTGATATTCTTCTTGCTACATCACTTTATAGGAGAAGATGTTGCTCAGCTGGTAGTCCCAAACTGGCAACTCAAATATATGCCTTGTTAAATACTTAAAAAAAGAGAAATGAATTGCTTTTTAGGTGCTTCGTCCACTCAAATCCCAGGCTCTTTATGTATCTAGTGATATGGAAGGGTTTAGGGGCCAAATTCATGCAACTATTTTGCAAAACCACACTCAATATTTATATTTTAAATACTTAACATCCTGAAATTACCATCATCACCTAGTTTTTCTAAGGTACCTTGGTTCCTTGCCTCTCCCCTGTAGAAACATTTTATTTCCTTGTTTCCTTGTATGTTCCTTGGGGCAGGCTCTGCTTTATCATGTCTCTCCTGAGAGGTGCCAACAATACCATTAAAACCGAAAAGAACCAAAATGACCTGACATCCTGTCTGCTGGTGTTGTACCATTTATAGGAATGGACTCCTTTTTTGGATGCTGCTTGCTACAGTGTCTGATTTATGTACATGTGTCTATAGGCCTGCATTACAACCTGGTAGTGGCTCTCATGGTCTATGGCCTGTGCCCTTGGTATACCACTCTGCATTTCTATTTGCCTAACTGGTTAGTGACAGACTGAAATGCGCTGTTACAAAAGTTGTTATTCCCTTCCAATGGGTCCTTGAAAACTTACTTGGGGGTTTCATTTCCATCTACAGCTTTCCAGCTCTACTAAACTTTCTCCCCCCCAGGCACATCAAAAATAAAAGTGAGAAAATTCTGCTGAAGGCATCAGAAAAAGGATATTTTGATGGAGACTAGATATCCCTAATCACTAATGGTCCAACAGTCTTTAGCTGAAAAATTTAGTGGGGTGACCAACGTTAGAACAAATCTGCCTGAATGAGGGGGCATTGTATCGTTTAACAAAAAGGGTGATAAGCCAAAATGATCTTCTTTTACCTGATAATGGAGCTGCAATTACTCCTAGGATACTTCATGCTGTTGGCTTAAAAATGAGAAACTGTTTCCTGGACCATTTGCATCTTGGCACACAATTTCTATCTCATTGTGATTCTAAACAGTGTATGGGATCCGTAAGCGTGCTTAGTCAGCCTGGCCAGCCACCTGAGAGTCATGAGCAATGTCCCTTTTATGACTGCTCACATCTATTTAAAGAGAAAAGATTAAAAAAGGCCAAGGAAACCCATTCCTCTTGATTCCCAGAGACAGTATCACTGCTCAGATCTTCCTTCAATCTGGAAGCAGCCTGACCACCGGACTCTCTGAAAGCAGATGCACCTCCAGAAGCAGAGAGCAATGGCTTGTGAAGGGTAAGATATACTCTGGCCTCCCAAACCGCAGATCTGATTCAAAATTACTGGTTGAAATAGCCAGCAGTTTGCTGGACATTGGATCAGATAAGGAGTGCCAACCTTCCTGACTTTACATACCGAAACCTTAACATGACTGAAACCCTAAGAGGGGAGCCAAAGAAGAAGAGCTCTGGAAGCTGCTGGCAGGTATGAGATGATGGCGCATCCTCACAGGTCCCCCCTGATCTCTGGTGCAACAGTCCAGGCTACCTGTTCTGAGCTTCAGCCCAATACTTTCTGTCTGAAATAACCAGTATCTCTGGTAAGCAAAGCAGTACGTGATCAAGGAAAGAGAAAGTGAGATGGAATCATCCTTTCTAAGCTAACCTCATGAAAGTTCACATCCCTAGAGAAATCCCGCTACAGACAGGATGCTGGCCTGTGCTGACAGACCTTCCCTGGCTCTGCTGCTGGAGGCAGCCTGAAGAACAAGACTTTTGAAAAAAGGGACAGGGCAGCCAGAAGGCTGAATTACCTTTTCTGGAATATAGATCCCAGGCAATCCACTCCTACCTACGACCATTTTTAGCTCACTGAGTCAACTGGTGCCCCCCAGGCAGAGCAGCAGAAGAGTGAGATATGTGGCTCTCAGCTCCAGGATGGACCGACTGACAGCTGCTGACTGAGGAAGTCCTTTCAGATGGGCCAGCGTAAGCAGGGGTCTGCTTCATCGGCTGCTCTAAGCAATAGCTCCTATATAAGGCAATAATCCATTGTTCAAGTCAGAGGTTGTTGTGTTAAACAATGCAGTTTGTACATCGGCTGATGTCCTTAATGGTGAGTGTCTCCTGTGTGTCATGTTTTCAGGCTCTGGTCCCAACCAGTGGTCTAAACCGTCTGCTTTATTTTCCTTATCGTCTGGAATTGAGTGACGTCCTATCCTTCCCTGGCCCTGGACAGAAGAAGGTATATATTTGCAGAAGGAGCTCTTTGCCTGGACTCTGCTGGAGAGATAACCCCATGTTCAAACACTGATGAGAAAAACAGGCAGGTTCCCAACTGTTTTCATAGGCTGCCTGAAATGGTTTTACGGCTTTCTCTTTTAAGCACGGTTGCAGTCTCCCCTCTTGTTTCCAGCCATTTGGCATCCCTGCCAAAAGCACAGTGAAACCCAGCAATAAGCAAGTAACTAACTCTTGATTTATTTTTTTTTAATGTCATTTTCTTGCAGAAAGCCAGTTGAAGAGAAAATGCTATGTGGCTACTTTGCTGTCAACTTAATCTGTGACCTGTATCTTAGGAGCCTGTCCACTCGCTGCTAATTCCTTTTAACATGAGTTGCTAGAAGACTGGTTCTGCATGTTAACTAATGTCTTCTCGGATTTTGCTCTAAGTATTCTCAGCAAACAGCACTGTAAGATGGGCTGGCTATAGCTAAGCTGGCACGTTATGGTGTAACTTGTTATTTTGAACACTTAGTACAATAATTGCCAGTAATGAGAACTGATTACCCTTGAGATGCCCCTGCATTAATACTCTACATGGGCTGTGCTTCTTTCTCTGAAATTCACCCAAACTGGTGAAATAACATTCAACGAGAAACATCATCGAGCAGCTGATTGCAAGTTCTCATCGAAAGCCTGTTGATTTTTGAGAGTTTTCCACTAACTTTGGAAAGGCTTTGGATTTGCCTCGTACTTGCAAGTGCTCTTAGGAAACAAACTTGGCAAAGGGGACAGGCTGAGCATCCCGGGTGATGTGATCAAGCAGAAGGTGGAAAATCTGGACAAACGAACTATGACTTTTGATGGGTAGGACAAACACCGCATTTGGAGGCAGAGGTGTGGAGGGCAATTTTGTGCACAAAGATTGAGAAAGCAGATAAGGGAGGTTTTTTCCATAGGCTTCTAGCAAGGTTTCCTTTCACTGGGAGGAAAACATGCTAGATATCTCTGTACAAAGCCAACAAACCAACCCAGCCAGTTTAGTCAAGCATTTAGATGTGCATCTGATGGTACCATTGCTTCCAGTTCCATACATAAAACCACTTCTAACGCTACTAGAAGGTGAATGCTACACCTGTACACTACAGAGGCCCTTTTTGCTGATGTGGAAGTGAAGCTCAGTAGCACAGAGGCTGGGACCATTCCACTTCATCATCATGAGTCTGAACAAAGTAGCGCTGGTGTGTTGTTTTTAAAGGAAAAACTTTCACCATGTCTGTGATAATCCAGATCTGTGGCTTGTACTGCTGAGTTCGAGGTATGAAATGGTCTGAGCCACCCTACGCAGCTGTGACCTGAAGACCACCGTGGGTAGTGTGCACTGAGTATAACTGGTAAGGCAAGACAACCATCACGGGCTGAGTTCTAAGACAAACCATGTAAAATTTCTTTGTACATCTACGGTAACAGCTAATGATTATTTTTTTCTTTGAACTTTGTCCAAAGTTCATCTCTAAAACAAACTTCAGTCAAACTGCATATATTGACTCCTCAGCAGAATAAACATGCCGAATCTCTAATAACGCTTAATCACTTGTTCTAGCTTCTTTTAACTTGCTTTTTAACCAGAAAGATAAAAGCCAGTGAAATAAACAGGCTTTACTCAGTATTTATTTTTCTGGTGCCTCTGTCAAAAACTCTGAAGGAAAGAGCAACTCCAGTCTGATCATTTTCAGAGCAAGCTGACTTTTCTTGCTTCAAACCTTAACTGAAGGTAGAATTAAAATCCAGGCTGTTGTCTGGGTAATAACTCTCAGCCTCCACCTTTTGAACTACCAGGAGTAAAATTTTACATGGAGGGGGAAAAATCTGACTATCTGAGGGTCTGGGATTTTCAAGGGGGTTTAAAAGTTGGTTATGGACTTGAGACTAGAGGGGTGAGAGAAGGGATGATGGTGCCCCAGCCCCTGGAGAAATCACAGTAAACTAATGTGCAGATCTGACAGTAATCAACCTGATCCTGGTATTACTCAACTGGTTGACTGGCTGTAGAAGTATAGAAAGTATAAAAAGCAAACATACATTAAAAATTGTGGAATATTTTTATTGTGCTAACCGTAACACTTCTTTGACATGTTAGAAAATCTACTGCAATGGCTATTAAATTATTTGGTCATCCTGTGCACGTGACCTTACCTGTCAACCTATGAACTGTGCAGCTATCAGTAACTATTTGATAAGGACCCTGATATTTTGTCTATGAACCCTGCTATTCAGAATCATATCTGGCTTGGCGAAGAAGAGAAAAAAAAAAAAAAAAAAAAAAAAAAGGCATTTTTGGAAAACTCTATTTGCTTTGTACTTTTCCCTTTTCTGCCTTCAGGGTTTATGTCTTCAAGCCCCTATCTACAAACTCACAGGCTAGAAACGTAATTAAAAAAAAAAAACAACAACACACCAAATTTCTTGCATAATTGTATGAGTCCAGGAGCTACAGCTTTAAGAAAGGCACCAAATGTTGTAAAGTTCACAATTAAATCACACCGAACCTGGCACCAAGTGATGGAAAAGAAGTGGAAAATTAACAGTAATTAAATAAGCAATGGCTTGGTAGCCCAGTTTTTTGACAGTTGAGAGGGAACCTTGCTGTAAATTCCTGCTCACGTCGAGCACACCAGAACCCCTGATAAAGCTGTGCATTACTGCCCAATTACAGCGAGTCCCCGCGTTACTCATCATGACTCTGTTACGGATTTAGCTTCACAACATAATAGTGTGTTCATCGTGGTGTTCTGAAGCATCTGCAGATAATGCAAGCACTTTTCTTCCCAGCTTGCGAACATTTTGAAGAAATAAAGTGACATGAGAAGCTATTAAAACAAACAAACAAACAAACAAAAAACCCAAGAGTTTTGCATTGCATCAAACCCTGTCTCTCTGCGAGAGGTCCACCCAAATCCCACAGCATCCAGGACATGTCCCAGTTTTAGCAATGGTGGCTCTGATATAAAGGCAACGTTTAAAGTATTTCTGAGGCTCTGGAGACTTCAGAGCCTGAAGATGCCCAGGGGGCAAATGCCATGCCTGTAACTGAAGCTAGTTTATCGCAGGTAAGAGCTGACCCCGCATGAGTTGGCCGCTTGGCTTTGGGCAGCCCCAGTAGACTATTGTGCTGTGGCTGGAAACGGGGAGGGGGCGAGACAACGGTCCCCGAGCTGCCTTCTCACGTGGACCCCAAAAACGTACGAGGATGTGGGCGAGCGAGGAGCCTCGTACGCTCTGGTATCTTCATCCTGTCGCCAGCAGCGCTCCCCCCACAAGGAGCCCACCCTCCCCCCCTCCCTCCCCCCGCTCCTTTCCTTCCACTTCCCAGTGCCACCCGGGCACTTCGCGTCAGCGACGCCGAGGCTGTTCACA